>JAUMHH010076097.1:0-22551 GCA_032359455.1 Chlamys rubida
TGATACCGGGTGTGATATGGAAAAAGGCATGTGAGACGAGTGTTCTGGTCCACGTATGTGGGCGTGGGTTCGAATCCCACTTCTGACACCTACATTTTAATATCTTTGTTGAATAATTGATTAAATTTGAATAAATCTCATAATGCTTATTTTTTTTATTTCCGTCATTGTATTGCGGTTTCATAACATATCATTTCAAATAAATTCGATTGGAATTGGATTCGTGTAATGTATTCGGTAGTGATAGTAATCAGTCGACAAAATAAAGTCATTAAGAAATGATATGTTCAGGAATTAATGAAAAATAATTATGATGTAACACTGCTCAATCCTCAAAGTAGTATGTTGTATTCCTAGTTTGTTTAACAGTAGTGAAAATTAACTAGAAATTTATTGATACGACTTAATTACAATTCATTTTCCAAAGCTTTCCTTCGCTTGTGAAATTTAGTTCCTATGACTATAATCATACAGATTCTACTAAAAGAGTTGATTAGGTGCAATAAATGTTTCGTTGTCATAATTGCATCACACAGTATTACCTACTAACACGATGTGTTATATGAACTTATATCATAACTGAACAGGTACCCTTAGGTATGTATCAAGTCAGGATGGCCGAGCGGTCTAAGGCGCCAGACTCAAGGCACTGCCTTCTCACACTGTGAGACGAGTGTTCTGGTCCACGTATGTGGGCGTGGGTTCGAATCCCACTTCTGACACTAAGTTTTTTTATAAATTTGTTAAATAATTAAGAAATTTTGAACACATTTTGAATAAATCTTATAATGTTTGACATTTATTTACAAATTTCAACATTTAAATTGCGGTTTAATTAAATATTATTTCAAATATATTTGATTTGAATCGGATTCTTATAATGTTTGCAGTAGTGGCAGTGATTAGTCGACAACATACTAGATATGTATTTATTTATCTAGATATACATATGTAGATATGATTTGTGGATATAATTCATGATGTAACACTGTTCAATATTCAAAGTAGCTGATCGCCGACAGACATCGATGCCTGCTGATCTGTTTCGATGTTCAACGGGAGATTACTCGAAGATAAGCGCATGCTGAGCTATATTAGGCAAAATGTAATCCGATCGGAATAGCGCGTGCAGTGTAGGAAGCGGAACTTATCTACGGTATGTGTGTAAATAATGATGTAGTAACACACGCACACAAGCATGTGCAGGCTACAGCACCTTAAGTCTGGTTAGCGTTAGTGGGAACCGTATAATTCTAGCGTTTTATTTGTTCAAACGTTTATATTTAGAGGGTGAAATACGGAGAGTGGACGGCTAAGTACGAGAAAACCTATATGATTTATTATACATAGTGGCAACTGTGTTGTCTCAGAGATGGAGAAGTTGCTGTAAGCTGTTCAGGCCTATGTGTGATATCTACAGGTCGGAAGGAATTTCTATTGCCTTCCAAGCGGAGATATAAACAAGAGGCAATTTGTTTTTCATCTCAATAAAATGCTACGATAAAACCACAACAACGTCGGTATTAGTAACGGTAGCCAGAACAAAGCACAGCATGTGTTTTATCTTTTGAATGTTAGCTAAGATACACATTTGTTTACATCAGAAGTATACATCTGTTATTATAGATAGAAAAATGTAGTAAAATTTTCGGTTTTTGGATATAAATAAGCGTGTTCTACACATATTCAGTGTATACATTGAAAGATATTTCTGAACCACATACCAAATTGTGCATGATAAGAAGAGTAAATCAAACGTCTAGATTTGGAAAAAATACTATTGCCAAGTAGGAATGAAATATTATTTTCATTTTTTCTTTCAATCACATATCAATCTTAAATGTCCCCAAGTAATTCTAATGTGTAGTTAGTACATTGGTGATGTTGTTAAGAGTTTCTGAATACCATATGTAAATTGATAAAAATATAATTATAATAAACAACAAACTAATATCAATAATGCTACTAGCACATGTGTCACATTTAGTACCCCAGTCTATCCTAACTAATTAAGGTTTCTCGATTTTTAAGATTGTGAACAAAATATCAGGTCGTTATTTCTTACGTCATTTTAATCCAATGCCTAGTCGTAACAGAAAAATATAGCAATAATTAAAATCAAGCTCCTCCAAATGTCATAAGCTATTATTGTAGACTAGCTATTATTGTAGACTAGCTATTATTGTAGACTTGCTACACATATTTCAAAATGCAATATTAATGGTGTTTTGTTTTTGTATTGTTTTGCAAGACTCTGCTATTAAAATAAAACGAGATAAGAATTGTGAGAACCTGGTGAATATTTCGTTCACAATCTACAAAATATAGCACGATTGATTGAAACTGGCTGCCTGATACAACATACAGACTCGTATGTGATACTTAAGCAATGTATTGACGCGTCTACTAGCAATATAATGTACAGAGTAACATTAACTAGAAAAAGGAATTAGTAGATAGGGGATTTACAATTTTATTTCACCATCCGTTTTTTATAATATGATTACTAAAACCCTACAAAGTAACAAAATACGTGTTTCTATCAGTAAAGGTGACAAACGGCCATACACACCTGCGCCACGTGAATTGGACAACCTGTGTCCACACCTCCTTGCATCTTGAATCCCCATGGCTGACTTGTATCAAATCTTCTAAGTTGAATCGGAATCCCACCATCCGCCATTTTCCCAAGTATTCTATATGATTCTAATAATAAAGAAAACGCTGGAATGTAAACAGGGTTTCGAAGATCTCGGCGGCCAGGCTGCTATGTACGGTGTACGGCTGTGCTGTGTGTTCCAACTATATAGCTATAGACGAACAGACATACACATAAGCCTTTGTATGCCCCCGGGCTCGATCACTCAAAGTATTGTCATCTTGAAATCATATATTTCAACTGATTTTATGGATTAATTTACCAATTAGATTTAATTTTGTACATAAAACCAAATAAGGACTTTGAAGAAGTATAACAAGAATTCATTTTTTATATTTTATTATATAAAATTATAATTTCTCTGCGTTATCTCAATCATTACGTTAAGCTAACAAGCGATGAAGTATGAGCCTTACTATTCACGTACTCATTGTATGTCAGAATCCCTGACGTTTCTGCTGTATTCGTCACACATACCCCCCTCAATACACTCGATTTCGTCACCAGAGGTCCGTTACATCCGACATAAATAGTAAAGCTTTGTCAGCTTCCAAACATCTCACTTAAAAACCGGTTCTTGTCTTTTATATTCAGGTTAAATATTGAAATGTCGATTGTAGAGGTCAACTCAACCAATGGAATGTGAGAAAAATTATTGTTTTCTTTGTTAAATTCTATTATCGTATATGCATTTTATTGATATGATATCAAATATATTAACGTCAATATGACAAGTATTGTTATTATTATAACAAGGTGCCCTTTGTTAATGTTATTTACCATCATCGACGGTTAATCATCTTTGGGATTAGGTTGACTATATTACATATACTCTATCAACTATCCTGGTATATATTTATAATATAACATGTTGTGTATTATGCCATTCATAATTAATGAATCACTAAGAAAGCATGCGACGTACAATGTGCTGATTGAGCAGGCACGGCTGTGTAACGATGTACTATGTGCTGATTGAGCAGGCACGGCTGTGTAACGATGTACAATGTGCTGATTGAGCAGGCACGGCTGTGTAACGATGTACTATGCTTTTGTTAATTGAACAATGATTGTTAGATTTCAATACATTTCAATAATCTGCAAATAGTAGAAACAGGACGCATCCTGTTAATGTTTGTTGTGATATTTCTTGTGATTTGTTGTAATGCCATACTTTAATATTTTTAAATATTTTGTTTTTAGGAATTGGTGTATGGGTGGTTTGCATATTTGATCACGTCTTTTCCTGCTGGAGTAGCATAACAATGAATTATAGGTAAAACAACAATAAAGCACGAGAGATCTAAGACTATAGGGTAACTATGTCTTGTTATGATATGAAAAGCATTTCTTCTTCATGTGTAATTGTAATACGCAAATGAGAAATGGATTCCAAGAGTACATCAACAAAATTAAAAATATCTAAATGAAATTAGAAGTCAAAATGTATTTCTTTTAATGATAAGGCACTTATACTTAAGTAGTTCCTAGTCATTGAACTATCTAAATTGATGTATTTTTAATGCAATGTGTAACATGTATTTGCTATTTGCATTCAAGTAACAATGTAACTAAATACGAACAATAAAATATTGAATGAAAATGCAATCGTCTTCGTTATATCTATGATTTTTTTCGAAAGATATATTCTTTTGCCTTTTAGAAGATATTCTTTAACTACGAGACTTCAGCGAAACCTCCTTTATATGCCGACGCCCCTCATCCGTCACGAAGCTCTCACAACAATATTTCTCACTCTCATAATGTAAAAGGCCCTGAGCTTAAGCCGAACATAAAACATTCCTTTTCAAAGTTTACTGAATTTGTGTAAGTAAATATGACCAATCGAATGTTAGTGAATCGAACGACGCTTTAGAATTAATCAGTTGAATGATTGTATACAGGGATATGTAGATGAATGAATGATTGATTGAAAGCTTGAATACACGCGTGTGTTTGGATGAAGGCATCGCTGGTTTATTTATAAAAACACTTCCCCGCGTAGTTTCCCGTCCCTCTCTACCAGATATCACGAAATTAATTATAATTTAATTCAAAACGTCCTACCTTCTAGTCTGTCAATTGTCTCGTCCGTTTATAGTCTCAGCGTATGCAAAATTTAAACTTTTAGTTACATTGAATGGTTATCTTACAAACATAATTTTGCATGACGTTTATGATATGAAATAATGGTCCAAGTAAAATAGGTCAATTCCAAGAAAGTTTGCCACCACTGATCTCAGTTCACAAGTTTTTAACCAAAGCTGACACAGCGGGAATGTCTGGAGGTAACATAATTCATGGATGAAAATGTTCTTTTTTTCCCCAAAATGATACTCCAAGAAAGTATTGGATCAATATTCAGTATTCATTTATGTTAAATCTCTTAAATTGTATTATATCACACTGATTGCTGGTGAATGTGTGGCTTTAACCACGAGAAATCCAGAATTTACATATTGCACATCCTCTTTATATGGTAGTTATTGGATATTTTAATGTGTCGTTGTACTTGATATAATTTTTGTGACACCTTTAATACCTTCTTCAATTGATGAATACACCACAAGATATTCTTATGTTATAACCTGAAGTACATGTTTAATACCAAGTCATGTGGAGCTACCATAATGTACTTTGTGTTTCAACTGTGTACAGATGGGTAGTGAATATATGTTTACGATATACAAAGTATTAATAAGAACAAACAAACAATCGCCATGAATAATTTATATTTTATAGACATAGAGAAGACAGATTTAATTTTAAATGATATCACAGTCTGACTATCAAACAAGACAATAGATGTTCTCTCCAGAAATTACGTTTATAATAATATAAAAATAGTATATCTTTAATCAATTATGATAATTTGCATGTATTTCCTGAATAGGTCACACATTCACCATCTTTGAGACAAGAGAGACCAACATATTTTAAATATAATGTAAACCACATCTACATTCTTAACTGAATACTCCATATAATAACTGTAAAATATATGGAAGAAAACATTCTGACAAAAATCTAAATTATACAAATAATCAAACAAGTATTATGATGACAAATTAAACTATATCAAATAACATTTTAATGTTTCCGATATAATTTTGCAAGGGAATGTGTCAACAATAAATATACATAAGGTATAACAATAAATAAAAAATATGTGCTTTAAAAAAATCGAAAATAAACATATCCGGCATAAAAAGCATAATTTCGTTAACAAAGCTAGTTAGAGAAAAGGAACTGAATCTACCTCTGTAAATAAAACAGGGTGATTGGGTGGCGCAGTGGATAGCGCACTTGCCTTTCACCAAAGCGGCCAGGGTTTGAGTCCTGATCGAACGTGAAAAGATATAGGGTCGCCTGCCCAACCATGTGGGTTTTCTCCAGGTACTCCCGTTTTCATTCACATTAAGACCCCCTGCGCGCTACCATCCTGGTCAACATGTGTGATTAATTTAAGTTGATACAACTTGTTTAACAATAAAAATAAATAAAGTATTATTTAATATAACGTGGACGTCCGATATATGTATAAAAATGATTTATTTGAAATCGACCAGATCGCAGGTAAACAGAATGCCATCAAAACCGTAATTTCATGAATGCAAAGTGATATAGCCAGTTTCTCTATCAAAGAAACTGAAATAGGCGCGTCATCAATAGGGCTAAAGACGTATATGGTTTTGATTATTGTAAAATGTCTTGCATAATAAACATAACATTGTATGATCACGTAAAAAGTGAAAACTTGGATAGCTTCTGTATGTTATATTTTGATAACATTAAAAAACAAGACTATGACATAATTTAACTTATCTGAACACCTAGCTAACATCAGTAATACACAAACAAATACAGATGTTCAAATAATATAACAAAGCTAATGATCAAATATGAAGTATGTTTCAGTGGCAAGATATGTATGTTACTGACAAAAAAATACTTAATCACCTGTGCAGTAACCTGGCAAAAATACTGGGAATACTAAATATAATATTTACTAAGTTAATTATATCAAACAAACAGGTCAACGCTCTGCATCTAAACATAATATTTGCTCGGAAGGATTAATACGATAGAAACGAAGCAGACATCAAAACGAAGCAAAGACCCAATTCTAATTTCCTCAAAAATCCAGCGGTTTCTCAGGGATTGAGAGAGTATCAGGCACCGCATGTGGCACCGAAAACCAAAACGTCTCCCGTCAAATCAACAAAAGAATGTCCGTCATCAACGATTAATAACTAAGTGAGCTCGTCTTTGATCAGGGTAGACCCGTGAATCTTAGTGAGCTCGTCTTTGTTCAGGGTAGACCCTAGAATCTTGTTGAGCTCATCTTTGTTCAGGGTAGACCCCGGGATCTTAGTGAGCTCGTCTTTGATCAGGGTCGACCCTGGAATCTTGGTGAGCTCATTTTTGTTCATGGTAGACCGGAATCTTAGTTGGAAATCAGGTGGTGATGACCGTAAGATATGACATATAGATTGAGGATTCTCATGTAGGAAGCCCAGCGTAGTTTAGTAGTCAATATCTACATAATACTGGTAATTAAAATATGGTCAAATAAGGTTAAACAATTTTATATCGTATATAAAACTTATAACGTGCTTTTTTACTCGAAAGCATGTATGAGTATTAGGTATTTGTTCCGAAAAGTTAAGACCTATTTTGATCCGAGTTAAAAAAACCCCATTAAATGCTAGATGAGAAAGATAAACTTCACTGTAATGTCAAGTTCCACAATTAACAAGATATATCGACATAACTTGACTTTGTCAATAAAATAAAACATCCTGTATAGCTGCCCTTTAGGACATTAGGACTTTAGGACAACAAGACAATACACTTTAATAGTGACAGTTGAGAACATATAAAAACATACCAACAAAACACATAGAATGGACGGATGTAACGAGGAAGATGTTACTGATAAAGAAGACATATATCTATTGAATTATCACAGTCAAAAGTGTTCAACAATAAAGCTTAACTGTATTTAACATTGATAAAATAATATACCCTTGTCATGAGCAAAATTCTACAAAGTGCAAAATATACAAAACATATATAAATATACAATTTACAAAATAATTATGTCTTATCATTAAATCAGTTTCACAGTAATCCATTAAGTCCTGAACTGTGCCCTCATCTTTCGATTTTATCATGTTATTGTTTCACAGTAATCCATTAAGTCCTGAACTGTGCCCGCATCTTTCGATTTTATCATGTTATTGTTTAGTTTTTTAATTTGTATGCTAGTTCATCATTTTGCTGAGGATGACGTCACCTTTCTCCACACTGTAACATATACACGTGATCATCTTTTGTCATAGCTGTCATTTTCTAACTGAGCACGACGTCACTTTTCTCCACACTGTAACATATACACGTGGTCTTTCGTCATAGCTGTCATTTTCTATGACGAATGTTCATTGGTCTCCTTGATGTACACGTTTGTATGCAAAATACTCATTTCTCGCCATGGTGAAAACGTATGTAGGCCAGATACTTATTTGTCACGATGGAGGACACTTATTATGCAAAATGTTCATTGGTCTTCTGTATGGTGACAACTCCTCGGTCACCATAGTAAACTGTGTGTTTGTAAGCTTAATGTTTATTGGACTGCGTGTTTGTTAGCTTAATGCTCATTAGGTGTGATGTATTTCTCTACTTTCCACTGCGCTAAGACGGATTTCTGCCCGCCACACGATATCAGTCGATCTGTCCTTGCAAGGAAACTGAGGGCGGTCACTTCATTTGAATACATCCTAGTCATTTTGAACTCGGGCTGGAACACAAAAAAGGTAATCATTTTAGTAGTCAAAGTGAGCATTTCTTAACAAACCGATCTGGATTATTTCCTGTTCACAAGTTTACATCAATGTACACTTGAACAAGAACTCAAACAAACAAGCGAAAAAGAACGAACTGAATTAAACATATTTTTAAATTCAACGACTGATCATATATTTCATGGTCAAACACATTACACAGTGCATCTCCGTTAACATATACGATGTAACGCCATTATTGTAAATGGGTATAAATAACAAATAATATTGGGATAACAATAGATATATTTAATAAATTAAAATAAAAAACAATACACAACATTGGAACAAACAACGTACAGATACGAGATGATTAATTGAGCTGAGTTTGATATACCAAAATTTCTCGCTGATACTGATGTGATATTGTATCTAGTTTTACACGTGATTTACATACCTTGATACTAGTGCACGGGTACTTGTACAGACGAATCCCTCCCTTGCTGTCCCCGGCGGCGATGGTGGTATTACTACGAGATCTGTCCATCACCCTCACCTCATCCTCGTCCTTTAGATTTGTCCACATTCCTTCACGTGGAAGATAAATATATCGGTACAGTATGTCACACAACACTATAAGCACATATTACAGCATTTCACAAACACACATTTAAGACAGATTATAACACATATTTCATAAGCAGAAAGAGGACCCACTTCAGAGGTTCACAGAATAAATAACTTAGTTTTAAGTCATACCTAGTATTACACATATATAGGAAAGGAACGTATCTCCGTATAATATTCAAATCATGCGATAAGATCAGACATACATATGTAATTGATATCGTATGTTAGTCATGTGATATGAAAAATGTCATCTTTTGCTGAGGAAATAATATATTGAAATCTAAAAGATACACATAATCTGTTTTCGATTCTACCCTGTTATGGTCTCCTATGCCATGTTTTACTGTAATACTAAATTTGCTACAGTTATGGTAACAATAAGTAAAATGTATATTTGTCCTCTGATATTGACTTTGATCAATATATTTTTTTCAATTTTTTTCCTTTCCTTAATGACAGTTTAGGCTTATTGAAATGATGTCCTGCGAGTCCACACTTACCACACACTGGGTAGCCGACTGTCACGTTCTGTGTTTGCCACTCAGCGTCCCTGAAGATAACTGCCTTGCTGGCGACCATGTCAGTCACGTCCCCTGAGGAGTAAAACAAAATTAAATTATGCCCCGATAAATAAATTCCATATTAAAAATAATATTAGAGTGATCTTCACATATAAAGTTTTATCATGAGCATTTTTTTATCTTATATCTCAAATAATACGGCGAAACTTTTGTTGTAACATCAGGGATGGTAGTTTTATAATTTGTTTTCTTTTGTGGGATGATACCATATTGATAAAAGGGCCGAGCTCTAGGCTTTAAAACTCTCGCAAATCTTATCAATATTTTGTGCATATATGTTTATCTCACATAAATATGATGACTTTCTTGAAACATATTTTGATGTCATTAATATTTACTCATCTCCATAACACCTAGAATGGAAGCTGTCGTGTTAGGAGGGAAGCTGTCGTGTTAGGAGGGTTAGGAGGGAAGCTGTCGTGTTAGGAGGGAAGCTGTCGTGTTAGGACAGCTGTCTATATATTGACAACAGATGATGTCCTATAAAGACGACACAGTTTATTTACCTAACAGTCTGTATAATAACAAGTGAATTTGTCGTGTATGGACGACAATGCCTGTCTTTCCGCAGTAAAGGAGATACCTCTATCAATACTGAATACGTACAATGGAAATGGTCGTACTCTGACGACATGGTCTGTATGTTATGGCTATTGGTTGTCCAGTCAACATTGATCACAGGAGCAGGGTTGGCCTGGAAAAAACAACAAAAGATTGATAAATTATGGTAATTCCTAATATTGTTCAAACCCTAAAGCCGCTGTTTTACAACACAAACAGTTATGGACGCATGAACGTATAGTTAATCAACACAAACAGTTATGGACGCATGAACGTATAGTTAATTAACACAAACAGTTATGGACGCATGGACGTATAGTTAATTAACACAAACAGTTATGGACGCATGAACGTATAGTTAATCAACACATACAGATGTAGTATATTAAACACATAGGTCACAAAGAAAGCAAAAAGCTAAGAAATATACAAAACAAAACGACATCCCACGACAACAAAGATATTTATGTTACAGTATAACCAGCTGACAAGACATCTAGATAAACATTAAATAACACACACCTAAAGTGTACAATATAATATAGTGTCCTACTAGACACCCTTCTAATTGCATCAATGATACCATTTGTTTAATAGAGGGTTCATACCAAGTGTATGCAATCCATTCCGACACTTATACCATCTCTAATGGCGCCATGCCTAGCTAATACTAAGCATGCCCAAGGTATTACTCATTTTGAAATGTACAGGCAGTTAATAGTTTCCCTCCCTCTTTACTTTCTTTTTTCTATGGTAATATACCAAGCGCGCCTAATTTATACCTTGTCATACTGTGACCGTTTCGCATAGACTAATACCAAGCGCGGTAGGTCATTCCTAGGCTTATACCAATGTGCACAATCTATTTCTAGGCTGGTACCAAGCGGGTCCGATTAAGTCCATTATTCTGGTAGTTCTTAGACTTATTTTGCCGAAATTATTCGACGTTTACATGTCGTTTTAGTGTGTGAAGGGTAATACGAGATAACTTAACTTTTATATTGAGACATGATGTTTCTTAAATGTAAAATGTCGTAAAATGAGTATTTCAAATATTTTTGTCAGTTATATAACTCTGACTTTATAGTGGTCAGTGCAGTTTGTGACAATACCTTGAAGATGGTATTGTTTCGGATGGCGATCTTAGCTCCGTCGTTGACATCGTTATAGATGTACACACATCCGTCATGGCAGCCCACTGCCAGCGTGTCTCGTTCTGGAACACACGACAAATTAGGTTTTACATACAGGGTCTATAACAAGTTCCCATTAGATATGATTATTATTAAACCTGTTTTAGAAGGGAATTATAACGATTTTGATAGTATGATCATATGATGTACCACCTTTGTACAATCACACTTTTTTCAGTTACCCATACAAATCTAAAACAATATTTTCAGCATGTTAACGTGAATTTAGAAATAAACTTATTGTCACTTCTGACGTAATACTAAGGTCATGTAACATGTTACATATTGGGAATTGATGTGATATGTTATACGTTATACAATAGAAAGATAAAAGTATGTTAACATTACTGATTTGCATCAACTTACAAGATGGAGCCGCAAACACACACATCCGTTAAGTTATTTGAAATATTACACTTAAATCATTTGTGATATACCAGGTAACATGTCTATCGTTTGTAATATTCAAGTGTTAGACCGAGGTTAAACTTATATAATTTGTAATGCTGTTTCCGCATACACATTTATTAGCTTACTTTACTGCATTATTATGAAGACTTTGTTCTATACTTTTAGAATTCCCATTAATCCCATTTGTTTTTGTAATTATATTTGTGGTCACAAGATGACGTACCTGGTGAAATTTTAACACACTCGATGAGCTCTGGAGTCGATCCAACCTTGATAATTGCAATTTCATCTTTTAATGACGCGGCGAGAACAATGACGAAACCATCGGCTGTTCCAATAGTCAGATAGCGCCCCTTCTTGTCAATATCTATACAGCTGCATGGTTTCTGAATGCAGAAATTTGTTTGTATCATAGTCTAAAAGATTAATCTCCTTGTAAATTAAAGTGCGAGTATATTTTTATTAAATTCTTTTAAACGACACATATATTGAAATGTTTTTCAAGTAGGTGCTTTTCAATCAACATTTTCATAAGTGCTTCATTGTTTGCAATCAACAATAATAATAAAAGTAACCAACGATCTTATAGATTTTATAACCTTTGATATGGTGTAACATGAAAGGTACACGTCAAGATATTAAGAATCCATTTTTTTTTCTGATAGGGAACCATGATTGTGATTTTAGATATAACAAGTAATAAGGTAAACTTTCACAAATTTGTGTAGCACTTTAGATATATAAAAAATCAAAACCTTTACATTTTACAAATATATTTTCACAATATAAACCGAACAGATTACCAATGCAACATGTACCGATATTTCAAGTTTGACCCTACCTCAACATTCCTTGTGTACAGTAGTTTATGTTTGTCAGCTGACCATTTCTTGACCGTCCTGTCCATTGAGGCTGAGAAGAAGGAGTTTTCTCTAGGATGGGACACCACGGATGATACGGTGTCGCAGTGGCCCTGTGGTAGGGAGGTGACAGTTATAGACAATGAAACTCTATCTAACGTACGTTGTTCTTAGGAACAAGTTTCTGAGAAGTGGCCCTGTGTGAGGGTGACAGTTATAAACAATGACAAATCTATCAAACGTTCATTGTCCTTCAGGAATAAGTTTCTGAAAAGTGGCCCTGTGGTAGGATGACAGTTAATAGACAATGACAGCTCTATCAAACGTACATTGTCCTTCAGGAATAAGTTTCTGAGAAGTGGCCCTGTGGTAGGGTGACAGTTATAAACAATGAAAGCTCTATCAAACGTACGTTGTTCTAAGGAATAAGAAGGATAATATTTTCTGAGGAATGGCACGATGTTAATTTATTCCATCGTAACATTAAGTTCTGATGTTAGAAATCAAATTCAAAGTAGACTTGCTCTATATTTAAGTGTTTTAGATACGGCTCGAAATGAAATTAAAAAAGAAAAAAAAAACCACGAAAACAAATAACACAAAATAAAAAACTGCATTTATGAACCCACCTCTATGTGCTTTTTTAGCTTGTCTTCAAATGATCCCTCCAGTAAACATGAGTTGGTGGTACCAATATAGAACACAGGCTTGCCTCCCTCTGTCATAGACTTGTCTTTCAAAACAATGGACGCCACGTCCCCGACACCATCAGCTAGCTGTAAATAACCATCAGATTACCATATCAAATTCAGTCAAGAATTAACGTTTTATGTTAGTTTGACTTTTTACTTCGTTACAATACTTACATACTTGTCAAGTATTATGACAACGTCACCAGAAAAAAACAGGAGAAGGACAGCAACAAAACACAGAAAGGAACAAGTGCCCCCCAAAGTGACATATACAAGTGTGTTTTTTTTTTTAAATACATTGCAGTACTGCAACATTTTGCCCAAAAAGTTGGAAAAGCTATATTTTCGGTTTCAAAACCATCAACATAACGTTTTCAAGACATTTGAAAAACTATCATATGACTTTTGGAAAAATATTAGCAAATCCTTTTCAGAAGAAAACACATTTTATACTCCTTAATCACTTGGAAGAGATACGCATCACTAGCATTTCAATGAGCAAGAAGAATTAAAACACCAATCGTGAAGCGAGACACAATATGCCTAAACCTGCAGAGGACACATTCTCGCTAAAACTACAGGGGTAACAGTATCTCCAAGCCGGCTATCTCTACAACTACACTACAGAATAAAACTACAGGGGTAACAGTATCTCCAAGCCGGCTATCTCTACAACTACACTACAGAATACACGTTCACGCTAAATATACAGGGGTAACGACATCCCTTGATCTACTGCAGATGATTATCTCTGAACCTGCAGAAGATACATTCTCACTTCCCACTTTAAATATAAAGGGGTAACAATATTAACATGATTAACTTTATTGGGATAAAATGAACGAGCAGTTTGGTGCCCAATAAAAAGAACAAATGAAGATCACTTAAAATTGGCGATTAGGTAATCAATTGAGGCTTATAGAAAAACTATATACCGTATGAACCCATGACTTACCCGATCTTGTACCCAGGACATATGACATACCAACTGTTTGGTATACATGACTTACCAGCCGTTCTCGGGTCTTCCGGTAATGGTTGTTGTTAGTGTTCCACGCCTTGATTTCTTTGCCTCCCCCAGAAATCAGAGTAGAGTCGGGCAACAGACACAGACTGTTCACGGCTCTCTGAAAACACAAACAATTTGAATTCCTGTCACCTGTTTACTGGATAACAAAGGCTATAGTGACTTTGCTTGGTGTCCTTAGAAACCGTTAAAAGTACATGTTGGATTCAAATACCAAAACTGAAATGAATTATCAACAAAATATATTCTCACTTGAGCTATGATTAACAACACGTGGATTATAATTCTTGAAAATGACAATTTACGAGTTCGTGTTTACATGAAGCATGTCGTGGAATACAGATCTGAACCTAATCAACCATGAGAAATACCTGATTTGTAAAGTACTTTTAAAGGTTTAACTAGGTCTATTAAATATATTAACATACATCATAGCTAAGTTTAATTAAAATCAACAAGAAAATACCTAAGTGTCAACTATACCGTAATTTGAATTCAAACTAGATAAAACTAGGGCAAATATGAACAAAGGTAAGATTCATATGGAGACCCTTGAAAAGACCGAGTGTTCCAGAGGGGTAAGCGTCTTCTGCTTCTTTGACGTCATCCATCATGTAAATTTAAGTAAGATCAAATTTATGTGTGAACGGGGGTACTAACAATGTAACCAAAATATATACGAATAAGCATATCGAACTCCTTGTAGTACGAGGAAACGAGACATATGTAATAATGAATTCATGACGATGCTTTCGCTAGATCAGCATAACACAGATAGGTTTAATGTATGTCATTTATCTATCACTTACTTCACTTTTTCTGTTTAGGAAGGTCTTAAAACGGCCGCAATCATCACTCAACTATGTTTTTCAATGTACGTAAAACACCAATCTTATCATATAACTAGCTTGTTCATGATAACGCACTTTCTGTTACGGAAAAAACACTCACGTGATGGCGGTCCGGAAGTACTGTAAGGAACCGGAAGACGAGAGTTTTTCGATCAACTGCCCACACAATGACGGATCCCGTGGTATCTCCTGTCACCACGTCACCGTTTGGAGGAAAGGCAATGGACGTGATATCGCGAGAGTCTTCAGTCTAAAAGAAGGTTTCGGAATTACAAATGCTAGGAAACGGAACAAAGTGGTATTTAGAATTTCGATTACAAGCTCGGGTGAAAAGTTCTCTATAAATGAGTTCATTTCAACTGAACGATCGCACTGATAAAAAAAGCCAGACAAATTAATCAACCGGTGCATGATTGAATTAAGATGATAGTACTTCCGAAGCAATCGAACGTTCCAATCAGCAACACTTTCACTTTATATTATAAAATCACTCATACTTACAAAAATCGGAGAAATAAATGCTTATCTACCAAAGAAAGATGAACAAAGGACACACACATGTGATAGCACTTTAGATTTGATCAGCCAGAAAACTACACTGTACCAGCTGTTTCGTCCTAGGACTCATGGGTGATGCTAGGGACCAAATAATTGAATCTTAATTGGTCTAATCTTCTGTTGGAACGTAATATAATTATATGAATTTCAAAACTTAGAGGAGGATTTGTTAATTTAAAAAAAGAGTAAAGTGTGAAAACTATGAACAGTGCCACTACTCAAATGGTATCACATACTTTATGTGAGTGGTTATAATAGCAGACTCCTATTAGGAGGACTCAACTGTTTTTGTTCTTGAGCATAACACATAACTTAACTACATAACACGCCACTTTCCTTGTTCTGTACTTACCGCGAAGGTACCGCTATCCTTGTCCCGGAGCAGACGACCATCACTATCGCGAACTGGGTCCCAAAACAGTTTCCAAAAATAGAGATGTTGGTCGCCATAGGTGATGAGAATTGTATCGTCAAACGGGTAGAAGCACGCATGTGATACATATCTTGACGTTGTCTGTAATGGAGGCGGGAGCATGTGTTACATTATTTATATGTCAATATAATAATTCAGCATAACGTAAGATTATGCTTAGATATATATATTTGTTATTATTTAGTGAAGAAAGCAAAAACCGACACGAAACTTTGATTAAATTGGCAACTGGCAAATTAAAACCATTTACACCTGAATACTACGAGCATATTCTATATAAATCTACCACTAAAAATATGGGCTTTTGTTTTTATTATTCCTCTTTGGTTAAGCGGTACATACAATAAAGAGTACCCGAGGCAGAATATCCAGTCGCAGTACCGGTAAAAAATAAACAAATAAAACAGGCACATACTGTACCCTATGAGAGAATAGTATGTTTACTTTCTCAAACATGCAGAAACAGTTTATCATGACGGCAGAGCACAACGACGAACTCAGTCCTCAAACCTGATAAGATTGATCATCAATACGAACAAAAGGACAGTATACATGATCCCCACAGAACCTAGCGGCACAATCAATGCTCCAAATGCTTTGCCTAACAGTGTGATGGCTTGCATGTTACTATCGAGAAAAGGAAAGTTAAAGAAATGAAACCATCAAGTTTGCTTTGAAATATAATAGTGAAATGACAATTATTTTCATTCTTTAGTTAAGGTCCCTGTACGAAGCTGATAATAGTTTTGTAGTATCACTAAATATAAACTTATATCGAATCCTACAAAAAGCTTCTATGGAATGAATTGTCAAGCATTACATGGTTTTGAATTAATGGTTACCACATAAACTATCACTGCTCCGTCTCAATATCTCCTACAGTACCACAAAGTTTCATTTTTCTAGAACACAGGGAACGCAGCAGAAAATACATAAAGAAACAAGTACTTTGGCCAAAATATACATGCCTGCACGCCATATTCAGAAATCTTCCAAATAATAACTTGAAATACTTGTCTGTATATTAATATATCAGAAGAGAAAAGTACATTTTCGATTATCACACCGCAAAGAAGTGCAGTGACAGATAATGTATTCCGTAGAAAATGTCTGCCCACATCGGTATATGGAAGAAATATTGAAACCTGACAGAAATGAAAAAAAACCCACTAATAATAAATAGCTCCTACATTGAACAAAGTAAGAACTGTTTATGTTATCTCATCAAGAGGCCCGTGGAATTTCATGATTACCCGAGTTAAATTATGAATGTTTCAGTGGATTATGTTCAAATTAATTACTCCCCAGTGGGGCAATCAAGGGTCCCCCAACGTGGGGCAGAGTTAGGTAAGGACGGTTAAACTAAGGTGTGGTCTAAAACCACCAGCAACTCTCAGAGACGTCATTGTGAAAACTCTGCACTAATTACGATGAGTATAAAAATCCCAGATTGGGATTTAACACCTTCTTGGGTGTACATATAGTTCTGTTCCTCGTCACATTACATCTCCAGCACACACGCAGGCATACACACATAGGGAGGTATTAACCATGTGGCATAGGACTAGTTGTTAGCGCCTGATAAGGCAGCTTCTGCGAATTCCTAAAAAATGTATTGATTAATGTATATGGTAATTGTATTATTTGTATATCTATGTACTTTAAAGAGCTTTAGAGTGGCTTATGTTAGCTAAATAGGGCGCTATATCAAATGTTGTATATTATTATTATTATAAATTGATGATATTAAGAAGTACTGGCCTAAATAAACCAATAACGTTCAGAGAAGAAGTTTGAATTTTACCAAACATAACACTTATTGTCTAATGCAATGCATTCTTGAAGAAAATGTGTATTTAGTTGGATGCAGCGTAAATGTAAAAACAAACATTTATCGCCATACAATATAATGTCATTATCTGATAATTTTTGTTATCTTAATAGAAATTCCTTATTCAAGAGATTAATTCAAAATACTGTTCAAATTATTTACATTTGTTCTGACTATAACCGGCAATTGTAATGATGCTTGTCTCATTTTCAATATCCGTCAATACACTGCATGAAAAAAATATCTGTATTGTTTTAGATAAATTACGGAATGTAACATGGAAAGTATATCTTTGTTATCAAGGTTCAAAGTGTTGATTTAACATTTGAGTAAAACTGAAATACTATCGTATTATCTATTTTGTACAGAAAATATAACTTCTTGATCGGCTGTAATAATACACCGAACAAAACATGGTGCATCGTTTCTATAAACGATGGTCTGTGTTAGACTAAACAATTGGTTTTCTAAACAGTGAACTACCAACAGACGAAATATCAACGTAAGTTTGTGAGGGAGAGCGGGATTCATTACACACACCGACCCTCGGACACAAACACCACATAATGTACAGAGTGATGCTACATAAAGAAAACTCTCTTATAACAAGAAACGGAAGAGAGATAAAGGGGACAGACTAAAATCATCCCGTCGTGTTTAATGACATACATAACAAAAGGTAAGACAGGACCTACTTCTCGGCATATCACATAAATACATGCCTGGATGTGTCAAGCATGCATCAGGGTTAACGTAGAATTATCAGAATGATAAGATTAAGGTAAAAATCCAAACAATTATCACTTTTGTTACAAATATATCACTTCCATATCTAAGCTTGTCGGCAGTTTATTAATCTGTGTTATAATTCTTAATGAAAATAAACATTAATAATAATATAATACCGGCACTTGATTGATTTTCATTCTGTTTCTCTGTCAAACATATCGATTGGTATTGTTTGATATCTGTTTTTTTTTATAAAAAATGCATTGTATGTTACAACCGACAGAAAGTTGAAAGACCAGCATGCAATTATTAACCCTTTCACCACTATAGACCATATTGGATTCATCCAGACAATGCATGGGAGAGTCTACTGAAGTTTTGTGGGGGTGAAAGGGTTAACATTCGTTCAAGATGATTAGTGTTATCAGTTAGTGACTGGTTTTATCGTGAGGGACGGACGTCTTTGATTCAAAAAGTGAAAAGATGTCAACAACATTGGTAACGTGAGGTTTCATTCGCAAGACCCGAGCCAGATACGCACCTTCTGCTTTGATAAAACGAAACACAGCAAATAATTCAAAATACAACAATCACACTGTTAAATAGGACACAAAACGATAGGATAGCATACACAGATATAATTGTATACATATGCAATGTTGTTCCCATAGAAACGTATGATAAAAAAGAACTTAACAACAGAATACGAAACTAATTGTAACCAGTATTAGTAATGGTTAAATACTGAATTTAGTGTACATAATCTGTCAGCAAAGTATATATTTTATTGATGGAGAGTTAATTTTGTCATCAGATTATTGTTTTCCCGTTATTGGCTAAAGCTAAATAACATCTTTTTATTTTTTATTTCTTCCTAATGTCCGTGCCTGTACAAGATAACTAGAAAATATTGTTTATCTGATTCACTTAAGTAGACATATGTCACTTATGTAGCGGGGAAAATTCAGAGATAAAATATTCAAAAATTAAATATTCAATCAAATTACGGTTGCGTTGTTTTAAAAATTTATTGAATGTCCCCTTCTAATATCCTCAACAATAAAAAATATTTACAAGTACTACGATGCAACTTTCCTTATTCAAATAAGGTAAGGCATCTTTGCTAACCAAAGTGTTCGCTCCGTATAGAACACTTGGCTAGCGAAGATGAAGGTAAGAAGGTGTATAATAACTTATTTATGTTTTGCATTATTCAAAGTATTATTTCAAAAGGAACAAGAAAGTTGATTTATAGTTGCGTGGTGGAAATCTCAATCATAGCCTAACATAGCATTTCTGGGAGGAAACTGAACAAAAGTACGAAACAATGGCGAGTCTTAATATAACTGCATACTTACTGTGGTCTTTGCTAATAGTCGTTTCCGGTTCCACTCCCATACTGTGAGCACGTGCTTGTCACTGCTGTCTACTGCGCATAACAGGACGCCATCACGCTTATAATACAACCATATAATACATTATTTAAGGTAATAATATAAGCAGTCAGTGCAACCATACCTTATGGTTAAATGGGTTAATGCGATATACTGATAATACAAATATACGTTATAATACAAATGCGTGCAATACAAATATACAATTATATGAACTAATAAGAATTGATAAAACTTGATGAGTTATCAGATGACATAATGGAAAGATTCAAAATATTGAATGCATTCTTTAAACGTATGTCAGTCTGTGTGTTTTTTATAGTATTTTCTGGGAACGTTCCAAGGGAAACTATGAGTATATATATTGATTTCAAGGTTATCTTTATCCCTAAATTCGTGTTTTCAGACGAACTTCCGTATTTAATTGGCTTCAATGAATTTGGATTTTAAGAAATTTTAAACCACGTTTTGAGAACCTTAAGTAGCAATTAGTGTCAAAATTAACATCTATTTAATGGGTTCCTCTACCCTGTATTACACCATTCCTCAAGCTTAACTTAAACATATATCCATACATATTTTTTACCACCACTTCCAATGCTTACTTTCCTTAAATCTATTTTTCAAATTGTATAGCATCATTTCTGATGTTGACCTTAAATCACCAGGTTAAACCAGGTTGAAAAGACCAATTAAATATGCTAAGCTGAAATCATGCTAAAAGCAAATATGAGGTAAACCGTGACTTATCTAAAGAAATTAATGGTAGCAAAACTGACCGCATTATCTTTCAACACGTGTAAGACATGATTTGACTCAAACATTGTATTATCAAATAAACTAAAATGTCGTTCTCTAGGTAACAGATCTACTTACATAAACGGAGAAATTGACTGCGGATACGCCGCACGAGAATATCCCAACACCCAGTATGACCTGTGTGCTGAGCGTCCGTCCGTCCCAAATACGGATATGTGCCTGGAGGGGAAAGAACAATACATATTGAGACGTTGTGTGTCATCCATGTACCAGTTTTGTACAAAAGATCTCAAGATTAAACTTTAATTCCATTATAATAACCGAAATTGAAAGTTCTGTTTAAACTGTCAATATAGTCCTATTTATATAATAATTCCGTTTCCCTACCAATTTCTAAACAAAAAATAACATGGAAAGAAAAATATATTTTGTATGTGATGTTCATATAATATTACCACTTTAAAAGTACACTGGATTAACGCATTAATACTGAACCGTAAAGTATAATATACATGCACTACCAGTTAGATTTGACTAGGATAATCAATAGATCAAATTAGACCCTTACCACGTCTTCGGGGTCCGACCCTGACTTCTGTCCTGTCGCTATCCACCGCCCTTCAGGGTGTATGGCCATACTACAAATGTAAATCCACCATCAGTAAATTATTAGCCCAAAGCTTCCCTGATGTTAATATGAACGCATTGTATGATCCTTCACATTCTCACTAAATTACTTTAAGCGGTGTACTATGCAAAGCCCATATAGGCATAGTCGATAAGGAGAACTGAAACAGATTTTCTTCTCGACTTCTTATATTTCAAAACTCCGATTTATCCATTATCTTTACTCTATTGTTATCATTTTGATCATGTCGTGCTTGAACCTAAACACAAAGCAAAGCGTATCCAGTTTACACACTAATGAACCATGTGCTTTTCTCTGAGTGCATTAGATGTACTCACTTTGTGAATCCCTCCGTTGGCACCAGGAATACTCACCATGTGATTTCCTCTGTATGAGCTAGGTATACTTACCATGTTATTTCCTCTGTATGCGCTAGGTAGAAGCGCTGGTGATCGAATGTTCTATTGTAGAAGACTACCGCTGCGTCCATGTAGCATACGAGCTCGCCGGTTCTGTGGTAAAGCATCAGGCTCGTGCTGTTGTCGTTTGAGCGGTACCCATATCTAAAGGCTTGTTAAGGGTGGTATGACTTAGAAATATACCTACGAGTCTAGGTAGTTAATGACTGATTTACCTGTTTTTTTCTGTGTATGTCACAATTTCATCTAGCATTTTTGAAACTAATTGAAAAACAAGAGAATACTGAAGAGTCAACAAAAGCATTTTTCAAACTCTAAATCAAGAACAAAGGAAAGCCTTAATAATAACAATAATAATTCGAGGTTCTTATTCCGTCTTTTCGTATTGCAGAGTTATCGGCTCTTGTGAGCAGGTATTGATTGTTACGTCATTAGTTTGTGTGAGAAAATTACGTCGTTTTCTCAAAAATTCATGACGTTACTCTCACAAACAAATGACGTAACAATCAATACCTGCTCACAAGAGCAGATAACTCTGCAATACGAAAA
>JAUMHH010076208.1:0-22550 GCA_032359455.1 Chlamys rubida
GATACAACTATTCGAGTTTTAAAAAGGAAAGAATTTGTTGTCAGAATATGGTGATTTATTCTATACTGAAACCACTGTTAACTGTTAAATATTTATGTAATTCGCGAGATATGTATTTTCACGTCAATTCTAAAGAAGTGAATATTTTGCATTTAAAATCTCTGTAATATATGTTCATACATATTTGAACAATACTTTTACGAATATCAATATACTTTGCACATGGTATTGTACTTTTTCACATAATATCATTGTTCTTTTGTAAATATCATTGTACTTCCTTTGCATTTAACTTTCTACTTTTTCGTATATCATCATGCTTTTTGTGTATATGATTATACTTTTGCGTATATCCTTGTACTTTTGCGTATATCATTGTTTTTTGGTCGCGGAACAGGATTGTGCAATATTAAATAAATACAATTCACCGTTTTTCAAATGTATTTGATAGTATTACACTATACTGTATACTGTACTTGACAGCACTTAACAAAAATGTCATTGTTTTGACCCGAGATATCCTACAATCCCTTTGAGGTAACGATTTCACGCATACTCTAGATAACTCGCTTACTAGACAGTACTTCAATGCAAATAACAAAGTCGAATATAGTATGTTATTTGGTAACTTTATTTACGGGGTGTACGAGTCTTATGCTGGAGGTGGTTTGCAGTTAGTTGGTGGTACAAATACCGTAGGATCACTAAGACCGATTGTGATGTTAAAGAAACTGAAAAATAAAATGTTTAGTCATACATAACTTGGTTCACAAATACTTTTTTTTTTATTAATATGAATTTTCAATGATTCCCAGGCCACATTATACCATTTACTGGTGATGCTAGGGCTAAAGGCTGGAGGCTGAAGCCATGTGTTCATAAAAAATCAAAGCTTTCGCATTTTGAATTATTTCCAGAACAAAATTATAAAATTAACAGGTGAAGCCATGGGCTTATCACAAATCAAACCATCGACATACGTCTTCTTTCGTTTTCAAATGTTCCAGCTATTTTCTCCTTATAGAACGTAGTAATGACATGTATTCCGGCATATATTGCATAAAATTGTAATGTACATAATTATAATAAATCTCATGATTGCTTTACTATATACTTACTCTGAATGCTCAAATCCGTACTTCTTAGTAATATGGAAGTTTGTCACGGGAATACATCCAGGGGAGGTTACCACTCCAGTATAATACTCTATAGATAATGTAAAATATATATAATTAGCGATATGAGTTTTATCTTTCATCAGAAACTCTATAAATGCAGTTATTAATTCATTTCTCATACAAAGTGCCGTGTCTTACCTCACAGTCTTACCAATTGATAGGACTATCTGATTAAAATAAGTCTCTACGAAATAGTTTTGTGAATATGAGTATTGGTATACAACTTCACTGGAAATAAATATAAAACCGACATCTACAATAAATATTATGTATGTAAGCACATTTTTAGCTTTACTTTTATTTCATGTTTTTAGATTTTGCTTTTAGTTAATCTCTCTATATCTATATTGAAAATAAAATTATCATTCGGGACCAAAACATTTTGGAACCTCTTTCCTGCCAAATCAGGTTATGAAGAGTGCTATTTGTTAATATAAGTATAGATAAAATTAGTAGCTTCGTCAAGTTGGTAAATACATTATGCTGCTATAAAACAAACAGGGCCTTTGCTTCTACCTTAATAATATACAAATGCTTGCATAAATATGTTTCAAGATTTTTCTGAATATTCAGCCACGCTATTGAACAAGAGGTCACATATATGAGTTATATAAACATTTACAGTAAACATAATAATGTGCATTTCATACATATATGCATTTATGAAAATAGATTATTCTTCTTAATATATAAGCTGTTCACAACCCCGTTAGTAATTAAACTAAATTAATTGTGCTCATGAGTATCCTTTGTTGTTCTGTTGTCACTACCCCAGTTCTCGTTATGAGGACCTGATATTATTTTGAATTGACCTTAATTTACATGGCAGGTGTTGTTTTCGAATCATTTGTTTTCCTGGGGGGTGTTTTCTGATTAGATTATACATTTTTTTTCACATTTCGACATTCTGATGTCTTTATTTATTTTATCCCTAAAGACAAATTGAGCTGAACCTTTATCATAAGATAATCTTGAACCATGTAAAGGTTGTTTTCTTACCGTTAGTCTCGTTAGCGGAGAAAACCTGGACCTGGATGTTCTCCCCTGGGAATCCGGGTGCGCCCAGTGACATGATGGTCTCGAACTTGGCGTTGGGGTGGACCCCGCGGTAGTGGAATGTCCTGTCCGGTGCGATAGCTGTCACGTTACAGGTCTGTGTCCTTCTGTTCAGACTGTACATCTTCCTCTATACGACGTAGATTGTAAAAAGGAAAAAATAACGTGACAGCTGTTTTGATTTAAACTGTCAAGACTTTGCTGAATGGACAGAATACTAGATGTGTATAGGGTTCAATAGTATTACAGAAAGCAGATATGTACAAAAATAGAATATATGTTACCTATGTCCCAATATTTCGGCCTTCTGGCCTACTTCATGGTCGAAAGTCAACGATTGTTTGAAGTAACGTCCATCTTGTCTCTACCTCAGAAGAAGCAAGATGGACGTTATTTGAAACAACCGTTGACTTTCGCCTTTGCAGAAGGCCAGGAGGCCGAAATATTGGGACATAAGTGATATTCATTCTAATATATTTTATCTTTTTCCCCTATGGAAAACGTCTGTGGTTTATTATATATGTACATATTTGATTTATTCTTTTTTACACTTTAAACGTCATGAATGTTCATACCATGTAATATGATATTTAATCTTAATGTGTGTATGCATTGGTTTCAGTTTTTATATAAGAAATGCAATTAGGATTGATGTTTTCCCCATACAATTCAACATTTTCCATTGTTATCGGCGAGCCCATGTCAATAACTAGAACAGCAAAAGAGGAACAGCTGACAACACGCACTGTTTCCCGTGAACAATCTAAATCTAAAACAAAGCTTTTACACCTGATTCATTTGTTCTTAGTTTTAAGGAAAAAATTAATATTTGAAATCAATATAATGAGTACATTAAATAAGCGTCGATCAAAGTGACGGAGAATGTTTTAACTAAAGTTTTTTAAAGAACTATTTTCCGAGCGCGTAGTCACGCGGTTGCGGCAGTATTGCACATGCTATGCGTTCATACACTGTAAGTAACAGTTGCATTTATACTCTTATAAATGAATTTACACATAAAACGGATAAAGAATAGTGTTGCCACACTAATTGCAAATACGTTGTTAATTTGGTGACATATTGTTCTATATTTTGATTGTAAATCAGGGGGTATACTGTTCAATAATGGAGGATTATTGTTTTATACTGAGCATTAACGCGAATACATATTCTTCAATATAGACTGTTAAAGTGATGGTAAATGTACTAATTTGCTGATTGTTAATAACGCTGTGGTACGTGCTTGTTGTGGTCTTTACCTCGTTAAATAGCTCAATGACGTCATAGAACTCTCGGGTGCTGTTTATCTCGACCTCAGCTATCGTACGTGTCCTCATGTTAGTCTCGTCGTAAAACAGATGTCCCCTCTCCTCATACTTTTTACTGTAATCAATCTGAATAGTCAACAAATTCAGAACAAATCTTTTAATTACAAAACGTACTTGTAAGATTTGCAATCAATCAATCAATCAATCAATCAATCAATCAATCAATACTAGTTAATCAATACTAGTTAATCAATACTAGTAAATAAAATGAATTAAACTAAAAAAGATTACATTGTCGAATTTCGTTTCATATTTGAATCAAATTATATTATTTCGTTAACATATTGCTTTCATTTACTTATAAGATTTGAATATGATGTTGTTTTATTAATATTTCTAAATTACTTACCCTAACTTCCCGCCCTTCCCACTGATGTGGAGAGCCTACAAGTCAAAAATAAGGTTTAAGTGTCTCATATTTCTGCCATTCTACGAAAATAATTTTTTGAATATGCATTAGAACTTACTTTCAATATGATCTAATGATTACTTTATCTGCTGTCAGTAACGTATATCTAACCTAAATTACCTAGGTTCTTACTACTTGTTTCCGAATCGTTGCTGATTATGTATTGCAAATATAATGTACTGTGTATAACAGAATTAAATACAGTTTAAACTAAGTATCTCATAATTACATGTCATTAAAAATCGGTTTTCCATTCCTTTTGTTTTTATTTTTCCTTCAAACTATTTAAGTAGTCTGTCGTTTTTACAGGTATTTAATACATATTATCTTATATTGAGTATATATAATATGTCAGTTGTTCCTTAATTATTATGCAATGGGCATATTTTATTAAACATAAATAGCTTTAATACTGATGTTCCCTCGGATTAATTGAAAACAAAAACACAAACAAATAAATGCTCGATTCAAATATAAAAAATTAACAATAATGATATTATAAAATGATAATATTAAAATATACAGCAATTTAATACAATTAGCAAATATAAATAAGAATGAAAATACGTCTGATCGTATAGTCTTAAGTAGAAACATTGTCATTTTCAGAAAATAAAATATCATTTCTTTTTTTGATACATAGAAACATTTCTATCGTATACCATTTTATAAATATTTGTGTTATCTCTCGACTTTATATAAGAAAGAGTTGTTAACAGAAGAATCAACGCATTTCTCGCAACAGTTGTGATACAGACACTGATTTATTATATGACATGTGTACTTACTGCATGGGGTAGGAATTTGTCCAAGAACAGCGCCAATGGCGAGACAAAGGAGGAAGGCGGCCTTCATGTCGATTTGAGGATTATTGACCGAAGTGTGATACAGCGGCGTTCGTTCCTTATTATACGCCGGGCTATCTAACATGTAGTCTCGGCGATCCCTTATCTTATCTTTCTAAAGGTATATATACATCTGTTCAACCGGTCAGATTGTGAAATACTTTTCCTTATTTGTTCCGATTTGCCACGACATCATGAAATACACGCATTTTCCAATATATTTGAATTGCCCTATTTTAATGACAAACATCTTTTAATGAAATTTTACGTTTCAAGATCACTTGTAACATTTAATGATAAGCCTATTTTACTATGTATAATCTTCAAATGTTGAAGTTACGTATATACATATTCTGTCAATTATTAATCCATTATTTGTTCATTGATTATAACCAAAGTAGTAAATTATGGGTTGCATGAAAAAGGCTTCTATTAAAGATAAATGTCATATGTGACGTCTGCCCTCTCCAGGCCTCCAACTCCAACTCCAGATTTTGAATGTTCAATGGTATATAGCCCAATAGTCCCGAAATGATCACGGTGGAAAATCATCTTCAGATGGTAGAAGTACTCGAATTGTAATACATAGTATATTTATATACATATATATATATGAATACCCCTGTCAATTTGTGCTAATCAAAACCAATTCACCTTCTAGTGATTACAGAAACATATTACTTATATAATAACTGTATAGACCGTAACACCTCGTTGTACTGCCACACATTTTGTCCGGAGAAATGTCGGCATCATAAAGAGGTTTGGCGATAAATTGAGGGAAACGTACAAAACATTCTTTAAGAAAAAAAAAGTGGGAACTTTAAAATGTGTTGGCCATAAGTGAGTTTGCAAATAAATTAGGGGCATTATAATGAGGTAGTAAAACCTCATTATAATGCCCCTAATTTATTTGCAAACTGTAAAATATCTCGTAAGTCATACTCATTTTGTGACACAAGTATCTTCTACTTAATTAGATATTGGCATCGTTTAGGTGTTCACAATTATTTAGCATACCTATTATAGCTTAATTGTCTTCATGAAAAGAAAACAAATAAGGAAACAAATGGAAGGAATTCGAAAATTTAAAAAAATAAAAATTTGGACAAAATTAAGCCCGTCATAGCTTTAAACGTTGTTTTTACTTTTACTTTTCATTGATTGAGGAGTTGTGTTTTTAAATGCGATTTTTATTACATTAATATTGTATGTTATTTCCTTAGGCGACTAGGCGTAATTAATGATGTAGGAATTGTATTAATTTGAAATTGTATACTGTATACCGGGAACAATTGTTGCTGCACTTTAATTTTCGCCTAGTTCGCCCTCTGTTATCATTTATCATTATAGCGAACTTTTGAAAACAACAAAATATACATAGTAATAAAATATGAATGGCGAATTTAATATTGGGCGAAACTTGATTTTTACCGTCGTAGGGCGAAACTTTCACGGTAAGCAGTATTACATTGTTAGCTTCATTTTTTTCTGAGAGTAAATACTATATAATGTCCTGCAAAATATCATTTACCTGACTTGCATCATATGTACAAATATATGACACAGACAGCATTAGTAACTGTAGATGTAAATTGCTGTTCTGCATTATAAATTGGCACCATTTTTCCTCCATTGAAGTTGAAATTTCTGCTACAGAAGGACAATCGCTAGCTTTGTGTACCACATTTTTATGGTAAAAATAGCAAAGGTACCGTTTTCCTGCTAAAACATTTATATCTACATCATAATTATAGCTATCTTACGTCTTTTGTATGCATAATTAAGTTTAACAAAATATTATAGCTACCATCCTGTATACTTGTATGTACATTACGTGATAAAAATACATATATAAGCCGCTTTTTTATTTTAGCTGACATGTCTAATCATGCGTGATAAAACATAATACTCTTAATTCTAGTGTATGAATGAACTTGAGCTAAAAATAATAATTATTAGTTTACCCCTGGAAATTCTTGTTATAAATTGTTATCCTTTAAACAAAAACATTATTTTGTAGGTTAACTGTAATTATGAACTTTGATAACTGTTTTCTTGTTGAAACATAGGTTAACATGATTGCATATGGAAACTCATTAAAAACACGTACAAAATGTCAGTTATATTTTAAGTTTTAATTGATAAATGTGATAACATAAACCTAGTTTCTATGATTTTATGCACTCTGATGGAGGTACGAAAGCCATCGGGTCGGAAATTCCGGCGGTGATGTCGAAATAACTGAAAAAGATAAAAGTTTTTTCCGTAACTAGAAAAACAATTTGAGTTATTTTTATTTGATTAAATATGTGTCCTTAATGATTTTCGGTAATATTTCATCATTCAATAAGACAGTTATGAATTTCCCATTATTACAAAGAAATCAATTTGAAATCAAATTCCATGCGTCAACCAAACAAACCAAAAAAACTTTGTATATGGAATTTACATATTATTAATTGCCTAACTGTCATAAAGCTTACTCATAAAGCTTATTTCTGTGAGACATGAATACATTACAAGATGTTATAAAAAGCTTACTTCAACTGCTCAATACCATATTTATGTGAGACATGAATACATTAATTACAAGATATTATATAAAGCTTACTCCAAGAGCTCAATACCATATTTCTGTGAGACATGAATATAATTTATATATATATATATATACATTAAAAGATATTATAAAAGGCTTACTCATTGTGCTCAAAACCATATTTCTGTGTGATGTGAATGTTTGTGACTGGGATACATGCTGGATAAGCAACGGTTCCTGTGTAAAATTCTGGAACAAATGAAAATGGAAAGGATTAGCTTCATTGCCCAATGTACTATTATTTTATGAACAAGAAATTACTTTATAATACGACTTTGTTATTTAATATCTGAATAATGTGTTTCGGCAATAAGATAGAATCGATATCATTTTTCATATATTTTATACAAAGTTTCCTGACAAATTGGCAGGCTGTTGCAAAACTTTTAAGAAATTTTAAGTTCTACTTAAACATATGTTTTATGTATTCTAGAATATAAACTTGTTTTAGCATTATCCGTTTCAAAATACTTCTCGATGGTGTTCGATGTTAGTCTTACAGAAAGCAGGTTAATTACCCTCTGTCTCATTGGCTGAGAAGATAGCCAGTTGGATGCTCTCTCCGGGGAACCCAGTGAGCCCGAGTGACAACAACTGTTCGAATTTGGCATTAGGGTGGACACCTCGGTAGCGGAAAGGCCTGTCGGGCATGGTCACATTGCACTGACGGGTCCTCATATTGATGCTGAATCGCTGGTTCTGTATCGGAAACAAACATTGAACAAGGATTAGGGTACACAGTCAGTTCTTGAAAATTGAAACAGCAGTACTTTTTTGTTTATTAATTTATGTTTTTTTTTCCGATTCAACAAACCCTGAGATCCAATAAAAAATTGATAACAACATGTATGCAGTTGCAAAGATATAAGCAATAACAACATTAAATGGTGAACAATAAACTGCTAGAAAAGTCATTTTCAGCTTAAAACTTAATATCTAAATTACAAGTAGCCATGATAAGGTTAAATTAGATTTGGTTTCTCATAAAAAGGCTGAATTTACAATTACAACATCTCACTGCGAAAATAACAGCCAAATTGGTAAGATTCCAGAACAGAAAATAATTGCTTCAATATCGATTTAAACCACATAGGTTAACAAATGCTTTAATACCGTGGAATAGAGATCAAGGATATCGTAGAATTCCTTAGTGCTATTGAATTCCACCTCTGCAATGGTTCGCACGCGTTTGTTGGTCTCATCGTAGAAGATTCGGCGATATTCCTCGTACTTTTGACTGTAATCAACCTTAAAGAAATACGGACGATTACAATGTAAAACGTACTGACATTAGCTTCTTACTTAATTTATGTTAACTAACACAAATGTCAGTGTAGCTTTGATAGCGTTAAAACGCTTATTGTAAAAATATATAACTTAACCATTCCGATTTACTTGTATTAACTCTTTTGTACATTTAATAAATGTCATAAACTAAATAACCATATATAACACGTATACATGCTTTTAAGCTGGGGGGAAAAAAATTCAAAAGAAATTCACAAATTCACGTGTATATGGTAGGTATCCTTAAGTTATATCTTTGTATCTCGAATAACTCACTAAGTTACTCACTCTGTGAACATGGCATACATACAGAAAAGAGATTGTTACTTACTCTTACTTCCCTTCCTTCCCATTGTGGAGGTGATTCTAGAAAAAAAAAAATTCAAACTAATATATCCACCTATTTGATTAAGGTACATAGAAATATATTTCCTTTTTTTTATTATGTAATGCATTATTGCACCATTTTTAAAACCATGTTTGGCAGTGATTTATGTCTGTGCTAAGCTTATAGAAAAGAACGCCAATAAAAGTTGCATAAAAAGTTGTAAATGAAACATACAGTCAATAAGCACCTTTATCAATCTCTTGTATCTCTGAATATTAGGACATGGGTTTCCATTCGTTTAGTCTTTTAGTGCATACTTTACATGTAAATGCTTACTTTTTTGGCTTTGTAAATCGAATATAACTAATTTTAATGTGTTGCTTCCTTCTTTCTAGGGATTATTGCACATTCGTTACATAATCCTCTATAATGAAAACAAATGTTAAAGCATTCACTTTTGGACATTTTGTTTTTGTTCCTGTTTTTCATTAACAAAAATGCATACAAAAACAATATGAAAACGTCGAAAAAGGAAAAAGATTCCTTAATGTTCATTTTGTCCCACCGTTTGCAGGAACAGTGTATAAGAGTATTGTATGATTACTGTACTTACGGCAAGGTGTAGGGACTTGAGCCAGCACAGAGCTGACAGCAAAGCACAGGATTAGGGCGACCTTCATCGTGAATTGTTCTTGACCAAAGTGACAATGGACACTGTCTTATCTCTACCTTTATTGGCCGGAGATGTCCAGTCTGATTTTACGTAAACACAATTAGCTTACTGACCACGAATGATACGTCACGAAGCTTATTCCTTTAATCAATGTGTCAGGATGACCAAGGGGTCAAATGCTACAACATAAGGTAGCACATTGTTAGAGGGGTGAATTCAGGGCTACCAACCATGGTATTCTTCAATCGGATATTGGGGCAATAAAAAAAGCGATTTGAAACTGAACAAAAATACTACAAAATATTATCCATCCCGATCCCAAATAATCTTGCCATTACTGATCAGTTCGGTTTTATTCATTATTCATTCACTGTCAGATTAGAAATTTTAAAAATGATCTGAAGTATGCTAAGTTACAAGACCATCTCATTGATAATGCTTCCTATGTATGTGGTGCAGAGAGGGAAGATTTTAGACATTTTTGCTATCAATGTCCTTTGTATTCAAATAGTAGACATTATATTACCTCTAAATATATTCTATTAGGGTATTTAAATCTGCACTTTTTATTATATAGTATGAATAATACATCTGACCAATTAAATAGTACTATTCTTATCCATGTCGACTCTTATATAAAATTGTCAATACGTTTCTCCACTTATACATGTTAGTTAAGGTCCAAATAAATATATTATTATTATTTATGGAAGTTATGTAGACTAAAATAATATTGAATCTCTACCAGAAATAGAAGAAGACTGATATAGGCTTAGCCTGTTGTCTAATTCTTTTGCCAATGCTGTACTAACATCCGATTTAACATAAAAAAAACTTACATGTTCGTATTATATATGTATTGTCAATAAAATACTTTTAAATTAAATTTATGTATGTCCCTTGAATGACCTCTAACAAGGCATATTCTGTTACAAACAATTACATATCTCTATTCTCGAATGTTTTCATATTAACAAAATAATGGTTGAGAAATTATTACTTAGGAATAGTTGAAACTTGAAATTATTAGCGTTCAATACTAAAGCTTTTTTTTTGTTTCTGAATGATTTTGTCGGAAGTATGGTAAAACCCCAGAAATTATTTCGAACTAGTTTTAATTTGACACTTTCGTATTCGTTTTGATACATAATGTTCATTTATGTTTCTATGTACATTACACATTTCCATTTGTTTCAGTATCTACTTGATTTCCTGGCTCTATATAGTCGGATTTCATCTTGGTGTGATGACACCGTGATATTCTTTTCTTGTATATATCTCTATGTTCCAACAATTTTACCTACAATGATTGAACCACTGTATTTCAGTCTTACGGCTATTGTATCGCAATATACGCACTCAAATGAGATGTTAATTGATTGTAAAAAAACAATAATTTCTTTTATGCTATGAACTTAATACTTTCCGGGTGGTCAGGTGGTGCAGTGGATAACGCACTAACCAATCATCAATGCGGCCGGGGTTCAATTCCCCGAGCGGATGAGAAAAGGTATGAGGTCACCTGTTCTGGAACTCATGTTTCCTCCAATATCACCCCACCCCCTTCCCCCTTATAACTAAATACCTTCCAATTTAACGGTATATGGTGTCCAACGATACATATTTCTTTTATTTTTTAATTAGTCTGCAAATTGCAAAAGTGTACCATGGTTACGTTCATGCAAACATGACCTATAGTGTATAATCAAACCTGTCCAAATACAGGTAAAAGTGACGTCTCACTAAAACTCATAACTAGGACAGGGGACATGTAATCCTGTCACCTGGTCACATTATTCTGATAACGGATTCAACAAAGGGAAATATCACCGAAATGAGAAGGTCATTTAAAGGTGAAAAACAGTACGTTCAAGTTTTCTCCCGTTTTAATTTCATAACCATAATTTTATCGTTCATATATGCTCATACAAACCTTTTAAATAAACAAAATAGCTGCTGCTTTCAAAATAAATATTTTCAATGATGATTTCAGTTGAGTAGTAACATATATCCTCATTAATATGCATACATTGCACACATAAACGTAAGGATCCCTGCTCAAATGCAGCGAAAACATGCATTTTTTTCATGCATAAATTAATCTCTCCTTCATTTTATTTGGGGTGTTACTGTAGAGCTAACGGGTCATGATACTACCGTTAACTAGATAGTTCAGCTGTTTAGAGTAAGAAAATAATTATCTGAGGTGGTCAAGGGCTCAAATCCTGGCATGGATTCATAGCAATACTGTTGTATAATAATTCTTGCATATTTTTTTTTCTTTTTTCTTGCATGAAAGTTTCGCAAGGTATGGTTTACTTTTCAAAAAGCTGTAGTCCAGTGAGGGGGGAGGGGGAGGGTTCCAATGCATGGTTACAGTTTTTGACAGTGATATAGGGATCTTTAAATAACTTCTGTAGATAGTAAACCTGTTTTCACACAAGTGTAGCTGACAGCTGACTGGTGCCATGTCGGCCTGATAACCTCGGCCAAATGTCGCGACAACATGCACGTGTTAAGTTCTCATGTTGTCAGGTGATCTGGGTCCTATTGTCCTAATTTCCCGTAAGATTGAGTTTGGACTAAACAACACCATGATACATTTTGTATATTGCCATATACGATTGCTTCCTTTTTACAAGTATAAATTCCGAAATGTATACCTGTTAGATAAGATAGTTGTAATGTTGGTGGCAATTTTTTAATTTTTGTTTCCATTCCTGTACTCTTAAATTAAAAATAAAAATCATTCACCATGAACTCACATGCATCATTAGCGATTGTGTAAAATACGTAAACGACTGTATCATATCTACCGTCTCCTCTGCTTGACTTATTAGCTTTATTTTTTTCGCAATTACCATTTATAAAAATGTGTGAACTTGCATATTACATGGAAGCAAAACTGTCTGTGTATAATTTTACATGTTTAATAGGTTGATGTGTTGCAATAAAAATAGCAACTCAAAACTAATTCTACACAAAACATAATCAAATGTGCTATGAAAATTGTAGTGACATTTTACATGACCCTACTGTGGATTACCGAGTCCTGAAAAGCCAGAAACTATACATAATATGTACAGTCAAATGCTACATAGAAGTGCAACAAAAATGTTCTGTGAAAATTTATAGAATATGGACAACAAAATGTTGTTTCAGCTAGAAAACAGAATAAGAACTGTTCAAAATCATAATAGGTATTAGGTTTCTGATATTCATGCAAGACACTTTTCCAACATTATCTGCGAAATACTTAATCCATCGTTGCCATTTTATGCAATCGTAGCAACATTAGGCAATCGTTCCTAAGGGTTGTCCTAAATTATGAACCGTACGCGAGGTGACGAAAAGTAGGCCCGTCCGACACCGTTATCATATCCATGATCAGGAGTAATTCGGGCGTCTAAGCAGATGTTTAATTTCCATCGTACGATGATTTGCGTCACATAAGGTCTTAATATGTAACACTAGAACGAAGTAATGAGAAAAGGGACGACAAAATGAGAAGCACCTGATGCCATATATTAGGTACTTACGTCCTTGCCTTTGCAATATGTGTCTTCCACAATTGAAGATGAATGCGAATATTAGCTTACTTACAATAAACGATTTATTGCCTGATTTTCAATCTGTTTGATACTAACTTTTGGAAAATTATCAAGAAATGTTCAACATTTTATGTCACCATTCTGTAGGCGCAGCGTTTCAAAGATGAAGGATTTCACTCCTTTTTGTCTGAAACAAATATCTCGTTGTCAAAACAAATGAGAAATACATATATTGAATATTATTAAAATATTTTCAGATGATTTGGTCCCTCATGAATTTCTACGAAATGCTTTCAATAAAGTATTATTTTAGCCTACCTGTTTGTTGTTGCGTATTTTCCCGATTTTATACGGATGTCATTAAAGGATGGAAATAATTAAGATACTCTATTGATTCTCTATCACATATTAAATTAATTAAATCTTATCTATTGTTACATTTGAGACTGTTGGTAAATGTTACATGTATATACACTGGGATAGTCTTAAAAAAAATTTCTAAATGAAAATAAATCGATGTAGCTGTCGAAATAATTGTTAGAATTTTTGTGTTTTGATTGCTTGTAAAATTGGACTTTATGAAACTATTAAGTGTTGTCGATGTAATATGCCAAGGTCATTGTTAATATCAACATTGCCTGTGCACATGAATGTATATCTACATTTCAACATTTAGCCAGTATTATTCCGCCCCAGTAGATAATGTTGGTGTATTAAATATAATAAACAATATTGACGGATTTAGAAGTATAAACGTATACTATGCTTTTGTTTGATAAAGATGTTATATTCGAAAGTATTAATTTCCGGCATTGGTCTTGACAAAGGAGACTTAATGACGGAATATATTTAGCAGGAAGTTTGCTTACACAAGTTTATAATGGTAGTTACACGTATAAGCACACGGATTCAATTGAAATATAAGGATTAAACATTGCTTTGTCCAATCGCATAGGGTAATGGATATACATAGGGTAATGGATATACATAGGGTAATGGATATACATAGGGTAATGGATATACATAAGGTAATGGATATACATAGGGTAATGGATATACATAGGGTAATGGATATACATAGGGTAATGGATATACATAGGGTAATGGATATACAATTGTAGTTGGTTTTGTGACAAATTCAACAGCAAATGCTTTATTGTTAAATGAAATTGTCTCAAGACCAGCTGAATCTATCACCCACTTAAGTTAAAAAATAAAACAGGATTCGAAACTTAAAAAATACTCAAAATACAAAATCTTAATCTGAATTATAAGGCGATTAGATTTATATGTAAGTTTAAGGGGTAGGTGCGGACCCCGGCAAACGAAATCACTTTCCAACACATTGCTTCGTTTTGAACATCAACAGTAGTTGCTACTTAACAATTCACTCAATAATTTGATAAAAGAATGGTAATGGTACAGAGGTTTAGCTTTCTGCATCAAACCTTCAGCGAAGAAAAGTTCCAATTTCATTTATATTTTCCCAATTTGGAGTAGCCTGTCCATTTACCATGGATAATTTTCGAAAAACTTTTTCGAAAAAATTTGTTATTCATGAATGCAACCCTGTCGCCACTGGGGTTCGATATACGAGCATCTGGAATATACAGCATGGAGCTCATCAGCTTCACTTCCGGTCATGATACTTGTTATGTAAATGCTTTTCCGCAATATTACACGGAATAATCTTTAAAATGTTGGAGCTCCCAAAAAGAGGCCCGGTATAATTGTCCTTGTACGAATATATAAGGAATCATAAACATTGTATTGTCTGTATACAGTAGAAAAATGTGAGACTTTCGACGTTGATGATACCCGTCCAACTGCACCGGCGTTTCTCCTGTTTACAGTAACCCCCTTAACTTCCGTTTAGATATAACTTAAGTCATTAAGATTTTAAAACTTGTCCAAGTAAATGTTTAGTGAATTACTATTGGTTTCCTCGAAATCCTATAGCCTGTGTTGTCTTGTATTTAACTGACTTAGATGGATCGAGGTTCATCATAAAAAATCCAACCTCATTTTAAGGTCGAGGGAGCAAAGAAGCAAACATGGATATATGACTCAAACCACATAATATAATTGTCAGTTTTTCATGTCTTAGTCTTCTCAAGGTCCATATCATTGGGTTTCATCAGACCGTGAGTTGATTAGGACAAAATGCAAGAAGAGAAAATGTTTAGACATCAATCCTTGAAAGGGTATAATAAGGCAAGGTATTCCGAAAGGGAAAGCGTCAAAATCAAAAACTTAAATATTCATATTTCACACTGAAATGAAATATGGGGGCATTAAGGCAACCTTACAACTTTGCGTTTGTTGCAAGTTTCTCCGTCAGCAATCGACATCTGTCATACCGATTAGTATTAAAGCCTTCCTTTGTGTACATTCAGTAAGCATGGATTGTGTTAAGTGGCGAATGCAGAAAAATTGGTGATGTTCTTGCTTTTAAGTTCAGCATGGTTAATGCGAAGGTCAAAGAATCCGTATACTTAAAGACTGGACATCGTCGATTTATACTAAAAGTGAAGTTGAAGGACTTGACAAGGTATTTGTTACCTCTCCTGATAAACCCAGCATCATATTAAAACAAAAATAAGTCGGATAATTGATGGGCTAAGTTTGTCCCTATTTGTATGGCAATAGTCTGCTGGAAAATCTTACCACTGAGCTCAACAAAGATAATTTAATCATTTTCAGTATTTCAACGTTAATCATCCTCGATATCCATGGGTTACGCTCACTTACGCTCTCTGCACCCCTGGAATATGTCAAAGCAAAATTGAAGGCTCTGTGTGCGCCACCTTGGGGATGAGAGAAGAAGACTACTTTGATCCGTTGATGTACATCAAAAGAATCTTGCGGTCGCGTAACGGTAAAACTTACTGGCTTTGAAGTCGCGTCGCTCCTCTGTGATCTTCAAAGGACAGGTATCAGCCTAGTGATATGCAAGGTTTTCTTACCTGAGACCAATCAAATAGCTAGCCTCGTGCCTTCAATTTTGCTATGACATATTCCAGGGGTCGGAGGGCGAAGTGAGCGAAACCCCTGGATATCGCGGATGAACCTCAATATATTCTGTCTTTGATTTTGTCGTTTGTTTGTGTTGTTCAGTTCTTTTTATTTCTAAATAGTTCACAACCACATATTTTTATCGCCGTTCGCGAAAAAGACCATTCATAATAAGACAATGAAGGCGTTCCTCGAGTCTAGAACGAGGTATGGTAGTGTACAGAGCGGTAAACTCGAACAGTTAGACAAAAGAAACATATTTTTGGAAAAGATGTTCAAGATTTATATAAGATCCTTGGAGTTCCTTTACATCCGTATTCCATCAATCCCATTCCTGGGGTAAACAGAGACACAATACGACCCTGATTTAATGTGTAGAAAGTTAGCAGAGCAAGCGAATGTAGACTGTTTATAAGGATTGTGATTAAGTTCCAGAAATCAATGCAAATCTCATTAACCGGTGTTCGGAATTATTTGAATACAGAAGCATTATCAGCTACGGTGGCTGATTACAGTGGCAGGTCACTTAAATAATTAGTGTTTACCTCTTTATGACGAGTAACTATCTCATTATAACGACTAACAACCCCGTTTTAACGAGTAAGTATCTCGTTATAACGACTTACTAACTCATTATAAAGAGATATTATCTCGTCATAAAGAGACACTTCCTCGTTATAACGAGATAGTTAGTCGTTATATGATATTGTAATAACGAAATAGTGTGTCTTTATAAAGAGATACTAACTCCTTATAACCAGATAGTATATCTTTATAACGAGTTAGTAAGCCGTTATAACGGAATAACTATTTGGGTGCCCTCAATCAGCAATCGTAGGTTTTGCATCTGGTTCAAGAAACACAGACTTGTGTTTGGTTTCAATTTCACATTTTTTAACTACTTATTCTTTTTAAAAGTAGACTTAGTAAAACCCATTATGAAAGTGAATACGATTCGACATGTTCTTATATTTACCCTTTTTTCACAAAATCAATTAGTATCTTCAGTTCCACATTAATAATTCGAAGAAATTAATATCGTAATCCCTTTTTTTATCATTTAGAACATATAATAAGATACGACTTATTTGCATCAGCTCCATATCTAGATGTGAACTGTAACTTTCAGAATAATGAACATTTTAGCGTCTTAGGAAAACATTAACAGTTAAATTGACGGTATCAGATTAATGGATACCGAAAAAATTTCGCTGCAATACAATTTTCGCCTTTTTCGCCCTCTGTAATAAGAGCGAAATTGTCGTAACATTAGTAAATAACAAAATAGACAAAGTAATTAAATGTGAAGGGTGGAATTAAAACTTGGCGAATATATATATATATGCTTACCGGCGAAGGGCGAAAGTTTGACTGAGCGAAAATTTCCCGGTATACAGTATTTTTTCCTTACTGCTATCTAATTTCTAAGTCTTCTGGTGCACCTTATTTAACAGTAACATTTCGTTTCTTAATCTTTTTTTCCCATTTTATCCTTGATTCACGTTTAAACCATTATTGTGCATTTTTTGAGGCTGTGATACAACAAATTGCCAAGAAGAAAACTTTGAACCCTACATAAAAAACGCTTTTAGTTTTTGGCAGCTACGAAAGGAAATATTTGAAGCGATACACAGAACATTCAATCTTTCTGACTCCTGGTTTCATCGAATTTTCGTGCGACATAAAGATGCTTCTTTCATTTCCCCGAAACAAAATGTCCATGAACAGGGGAAAATGCTAGGCAAAGAATTGTTCTGGTTAACAGTATTTGAACATGGCTTTACTGTTTGGTTTGATTTGGCTTTATTTTGTTTAACATCCTATTAACAGCAAAGGTAATTTAAGTATGTTGTGTAAGCGTGCATGTGTGCATGTTTGCTGGAGATATTGTATGTTGGTGTACTTGCCTCCTTGTGATAGCGCGGATCTGATGCCGACTTTATAGTGCTATCTCACTGAAATACTATGCCAAAGGCACCCAGCATAGCATATAGTAAAATATAAAATATTTCATTTGTACTATTCTATGTATTGGGAATAAATCTATAAAAGTATAAATTTGCTAAGCCTACATACTATATGATATTATGATTTGTGCTCGTTTCAATTGATTTCACTGGAAACGGTTTTACAGATGCTAATCCTAATGGCGGACTTTCCGCTTCTTCCTTTATTTACAGCTGCATGTCGTTTCTACTAAGTAAAAGATTATAAGACTCTTTCATACCAAAGGATGTAGAATAGAAAAACTCCACCTAAAAGGTTTTCAAGTTGGATAAAACTTTAAGTTTGCCGAGGTTTTGAAAATTTGAAAATCCAGATGGTGAAATGTCCCTTTCATTTTCAATCACTCCTGAGCATGAAAGAGCATCTTTTTCTTATTTTGATCATCAACATTAGCTTAAAAAAGCTTCACAACTGTGACGTCACGCACCTGAAATGGGTGTGAGATGAAAATTTCTTACAATTCTTTCTTACATGGAAATTTCTTTCTGACACGAACAGAAATGAGAGAAAACGTCTTCACCTAGAGAAGGACAGCTCATACACGCTATTATTTGCAAAACGTGACTTCACCATCGTGTCATCACTTTATGCGGCGTAACCAGGGTCACATGACCAATTTGTCACCATCGTGTCATCACTTTATGCGGCGTAATCAGGGTCACATGATCACTTTGTCAAACGAAACTCATGTACCTTTCATGGGAGGGAAGCGCATTGAGTTCATCAGAAGATAGGTAGTAAAGGTTTTGAACCAAATCATTAATCATATCATGGTAATAATTTTTTGCTTTAGTTACAATGAACTACTGTTTGCAATGTGATAGTCACCCACTTGTTGAACATTTCGTAGCATTGACCATTAATCAAATCACGGTTTTTTTCATACATTTATGATAATGCATTAACAATCTACAAATCATTTCATTTGTTTCATTTTTTATTGATTAGTTGCCTTCATAATAAAATACAAATAAGTTTAAAGACATTCTCTTGGCGGGATGAATACCATTGGGTCTGCAATACCGATGTTCATATCGAAAAATCTGTAATAGTATAAAATGAAAACAATTAAAATTCTTCCATACAACTTGTATTGTTAAGTAAGCTCTTGCTCTTGTAGCAGTAAAGTAGTAAAATGCGTTACACACTTCACGTTAAATCGTGTACCAAATTGACAGATATGGCGGGTGTCCCAATACGTTTAAAGAAAGTTCATTTGGAAAAATTACAAGACATGTGAGACAAATGTACATTATTCTGATACTGAACATTGACACGTGTTGATGTATTATATCGTTTCTTTCGTTAATCATAATATCGTTTTATACATACGTTCTATGAACAAAACCGGTATCCTCGGTGAAGAAACCACTTGATACTGGCATACAGTCAGGTGATGTGACAGTCCCGAAGAATCTGGCTCCGTCAGTGAAATTGCCATAGAAATTGTTCACGACCATATATTCTCCAGGGACTCCAGCTGCTCCAATGGTTGCCGAAAATTCAAATTGACCCTCGGGAGGAACTCCAAATGGTCGAAAGGGACGTGTAAGGGCTGTAACGTTACACTTCTTTGTTTTCAAATTCAATCTGTATTCCTTTCCCTTTAAAAAGATATGCACTAAGTTTCAAAAAGTATATATTGTTTTATAAAAGATGCAAAAACTATTTCTTTAGATGAAGTACAATGAAATGAAAACCGAAATAGATCGAAAAAACAACTGTTGCTCGTTTGTATTAAAGAAAGAATACCTTATATAAAAATGCTTAGAAGTATGTTGAATATAAAAAATGTTGTCGAGTAACAAACGGTTTTAATTAATTGATTCCACTTGGCATTGTACTTACGACGTTGTGGAGGTATAGAACGTCGTAGTACTCGCGATCGGTTCCTAGTGCCACCTCTTCGATTTCACGGAATCTCCTCTGCGTTTCGTCGTAGCTTCCTTTGGCGTACGCAGTGTAGTTTTTAGACATGTCTTGCTATAATGGAGGAGATAACACACGGTTACTGTACAATAAGTAAATATTTCAATTGATGAAATATCATAAACTTATGATATATGCATTTTCCAGTCGAATTTACCAATGAACAAGTAGGAATATTTAAATGTGTACATGATTATTTAAATGCGTATAGGGTTATTCAAATGTGTATAGGATTATTTAAATGTGTGTAGGATTATTTAAATGTGTATAGGATTATTTAAATGTGTATAGGGTTATTCAAATGTGTATAGGATTATTTAAATGTGTATAGGATTATTTAAATGTGTATAGGATTATTTAAATGTGTATTTTCTACTTTGTCCGTGTAACATATCTATATTTATTTTAAACAATTATGTCAGTACAGATTTATCGTATTATTGATGTGAAATTTTTAAACAAAAATATCCTGTTATTCGAAAATATATAGGACAATGAAATTACTGATACTTACGGTGAAGATTCTCGCTTCCCATTGCTTTGGTGACTCTGTTAAAATTAATGGACATTATAATGTGCCATTTGATACAGAAAATCACTTTCTTATCGCGTACAGTATTTTTGAGGATGTGAATTAATAAAATCATCATAGATATCTTTATACCATGCTTAGATAATGTCTGAATAACTGAAACTATTGGTATTTGCTCTTCTCGCAACTTCTCGCGAGAACATAAACATTGCAAAACATTGTGGCATTCGATCTTGTTAACTTCAATGACAATTGATTTACATAGACTACTAATGTTAAGTTATGTTATCCACTATAACTAAATTTTGTGCAGTTCGGTTGAATGTATTTAGGAAATGAGTGGTAGTTCAAACGATTAGGTTGGATTACGTGAATTATTCTAATTTGTGTACGTTATGTCCATTAATATATATGTACTAGATTTTTCACAACTATGAATATTTTTTCTGAATATAACTAATGCCTGTTGAAATAATAAGTTTATAAAACAATATTCATGAAATAAGAAAAAAAAGTCACAAAATGTTGTCTACAAGAACGAATAAATAATGAAAATTTGTTTTTAAAAAACTCAATTATTTGAATATGTCAGCCTTTTTGTTGTAGAGGTTTCAGGGGAAAAAATGCTTAAATAACTACATGTAAGTAAATAGCGCGAATATGAAAATATTAAAACCTAACAGAGATATATAAGAGTTTGTAAAGCAATGCCTTGCTCCTTCAATTAACCGTCATAAGGTCTAGGAAACTGAACATGCGCTTCCAACAAACTAAATTCAAAGTTAGACAGAAATGAAAAGACACTGGTTGAATTGTAGGGTAGGAAAATGCAGAAAATAAATATAAACGGAAAAGCGTTGCGCTTCAATTGTAAAATCCCTTTAATGAAGGCCCTCGAACAAACGAAAGAATGTCTTCCCCACTCGACCCACCAACTGTACTATACATATTCCCAGTCTTCCCACAAAAAGTAAAACATCGTTTCCCACTCCACACATCATAAGAAAAATGTCTTCCATCGTTACTTTTTACCCAAAGGTAAAGTTATTTTTCCCAGTCTACAAATAAAAATTAAAATGTCGTCTATCAAGGTCTTCCCCGAAACGGTACATGCGTTTTTCATGTCTGCCCTCCAAAACGAAAATGCTTTTTCATCGAGACTATCAACCAAATCTAAAATAACTTTCTCATAATTTAAGTTACTCAGCAGTGGTTAAATGTCCTTATGAGATGCTTCTTAACAACAGTAAAACACCTCGAGGCTATCCACAGAATGTAAAATACCTAAATTATCGGTTCTACATACCACAAGGCCTAGGAAGCTGAGCGGACGCCAACGCTCCAAGAAGCAGTACAAGTAGGAGGCTCTGCATGTCTGGTGTTGAGTATTCCTTGCTCGCCGAATGTCCCCGAGAGTGTAGATACACTACTAGATGGCCTTATATAACACGCGTGCTGGGCGCTTTATCTTATCTCTCGACACACATATTACTCCAGACTATGGTGCTTATTTTGTGTCGAGCTATTATTTCGAAATCGGCTTAAAATTTTGAAAGTATATTTTCAATTTAATACCTACGTCATTGTCTTATTTATATCTCTTTAATATGAAACATTAAAGAAAGTAGTCAATTTTCAATATGAGGTGATTAAAAGGATATTTTTAAATTATGATTTTGAATTAAGAATCTACTCCCTCTATTGGTCACACATAGTCCTCTATATACTCCTTATACGTACCAAGGCAAACATAACACAACACCTAAATAGCAAATAGCTGCTCGACCGATAGCACGGACGGAGTCGGCAT
>JAUMHH010076319.1:0-22548 GCA_032359455.1 Chlamys rubida
TCTCTTCAGTTACTGTTGTTGTCTCTTCAGTTACTGTTGTTGTCTCTTCAGTTACTGTTGTTGTCTCTTCAGTTACTGTTGTTGTCTCTTCAGTTACTGTTGTTGTCTCTTCAGTTACTATTGTTGTCTCTTCAGTTACTGTTGTTGTCGATTGTTGTTCTGTTTTATTCTTGTTGATAGTGTTATATGTCTACTTTGTTACTTGATGCAGTTCTAGCTTGTTAAATACAGCGATTCAGACGATGATTTAATTCTTATTATAGCAGAATATTTCCGCGGGGAGGATATTTTTGCGGTTCGCGGGTCAATAACGTGATTGCGAAATATGATAATGAAATAGTGCGCACGTGATTATGACGATTCCTATACATAAGGAGGAATGATGTGTGGGATATGTTATATCACACATCTTATAGTTTTGTTGATGATTTGTTAAACAAAATACACTTACTTGTTGTTACTCAATTTACTACCATAAATCTTATTCATTTGACTAATGGACTCTTTATATGCCACTAAGTCATCCGTCTCTGTGTTAAATACACTGCGAAAATTTAGTTCATTCAAAGTTTTAGATCGCGAAATTGTTATGCGTATATTTGTTTTTAATTTTGGGTCAAAATTGCGAAAATATCAGTCCGCGTACATAGTTCGCTATACGGTATTAATATATATGTGTGTGTGTGTTATTTGTTGGAGGTCGATATTGTTATCATTACTTACTGTGCCTTGTCACATCCCTGGTTAGCATAATAAGCACGTGACATTACTTGGATTTGACCTAGATTTACATGTCTGTTCTCTTTGATTTTCTATTTAAGGGTGTCCATGTAAGTATCTCCTTTGTTCATACTTTGCCCTTGTTGTTTCGATTCGGTCTTCAATTACGGGTTTGTTGACAAGTCAGAATTCTATTGCTGCTTTTGCACATGGCGTTGGCCATATTAATAAAACATTTTTTTTGTTCAGTGAACATTCTAAGTCATTGCAATGTGACTCACAATATTGAGATTTCTATGGATGCCGAATTTGCTGAACTATTTGTAAGAGTAAAGTTTTTAAAAAAATGTATGAGTTTTAAGTAGCTTCCTTTGTGATTCTTTGTATATATAATATTGTATTCCGTTTAGGGCTCTTTAATACCGAGACGTTGGAAAAGATGCTTCTGAGGGCGCTCCGATCAAAGTGATGACGAGGTATTATTTAGTATGTGAGGCGATCAAAGAGATTTTGGGGGATGGCGTATAATCTGATCCGATCATAGTACTTCAGGTGTAGAATTACATCGAAGAACTTGTTTTAATCATATTGATGTCGGGGGATACTTTAGAAGTTGGTTTGATCATAATTATTTTTGAAAGGTTCAAAACCGGGTCACATCATATTGATGTTCTTGGGATTCTTGAGAATTTTACCCGACATGGTGACTTTTTGGTTGCTTTAAACCTGATCCGATTAAACTGACACACACTCAGTGTATTTGTATAAGGGGATTCTCAAGAATATGATACGCGGGTATAGTGGTGTATTGAGATGGGTTGCAATCAGAGTTGATGTTCGAAGTGTTTGGGGATGCGTTTGTGATTCACCGGATCTTAAAGGCATGTCTGTGATCAACACAGCGCGGCATAAACATCTCACGTCAATGCTGTTCCGATAATTGATAAACTGCTTATTGATAAGTGAATATTTATCAAAGAGCAGCAGTTATAACCGTAATGTCCAGCTATTTAATAGTACACAGGTTTCAATATACTTGCACATTTTTTCCTGTTCCTTGCGCGAAAACATCACATCACTGACATAATCTGTTATAAAACTTTGCATTCAAGTCCTTCAATTTCATTTTATCACATACATGTAGCTGACCAATTTTACTATATCATACGGCCATGTCACAAATATGGCAATTTACATGTGTAATAAAACAAAAAGGTGCTGCGATTGGTTAAAATCATGATAACATATTCCTACGCCACTAAAAATTTGTCAATGTCATAATGAATATATTAAACTCGTTCAATAATTTGATATGAAAATCGCCTAAAGGCTCGTGTCATATCAAGTTATTGAACTCCTTTTATAAATTCTGTGTAATATGTAACATCCTATATGTAATGACCTCCCTGGATCCAAAACCCACGGTGTTGAGATATCGTAATATAAATCGTGATTTCCGTAATCGATGTCGACTGCTGACGGACAAACACAATAGATGCTGTTTGATTGATTGTCGTCATTCTGATGAGAACTAGTTTATATGATTTTGTGATATGAAAGTCGATGTGTTTGTAATGCTCACAGGTTTGCCTGTTTGTTCTGATGTTACTGCTCCTTGTGTTCGCTTCTAGGACATGCTGTTACTTGAGTTTTACATAGCGCTACATGCCTGATGTTGTCGATGCAGCAGAAGGCGCTCATCCTTTTGGAACACCTGGTCTTGTTTTCCGAATGCTTTTCCAAGAGTGTTACTGTATTTTGTCTTTGTTTCTATCTCGTGCTAATTTTACGGACTAAGTTTTAAGTACGGTTTTGTTCACATTTCGAAATTCTCTCATTTTCTTACCTGCTTTTTACTTTACATACATGTATTGGCTTGACAGCCATTCCGACGTGTTTGAAAAACTAATTACCATTTAATGCGAGTATAGTAACCACAGTATGATGAAACTTTCTCATTTTGGTGGGATCATTTTTTCAATGGCATACATATTCATTTTATTACACAATCTGCACAAGAATGCCCTCCCTTCCGCGAACACTTATTTTCGACCCTGGGAATGTCCATTCTTGGAAATTCTTTCAGTTTGCTATTATATCCTCTCTCTCTCGCTTGTTGTCTGTTCGTGATATCGACACCGAGTCGGCGTTTCGTTCGTCTATGGTGGCTTTATTACATATTTTGTTTATGTTTTAGTGGTGGTGGTAACCATCCTGTAACATAATTCGGAACTTTTCAATTAATTAGGTTCATCACACGATATACTGCATTTGTACAAATTATCCACATTTAATGAATTCTCAAGGTTTTAAAAGATGTAGTATTATTGCTTCGTCGAATGTCACAAAGTACGTTTGCTGTTTTCTGAAATGAAGTCAAATAACATATGTGGCTTGGCGATACACATGCGCAGTGTTTGCTTCCGTATGTCACAGGTGTTGTGCAATGGTTAAGTGATAAGTGTGACACGAACCACAATTAGTGCAAAACGTTGAGAAGTTTTGTGTGATGCATACACGTCAGCGTTAACACTTCTCTGTCGTTAAGCATGGCGATAGACACAGACATTGGGTCATTGTCACTAGAGTGTAGAAGTTAGATACACAGGTGTAACTGGTATATTTATAAGTCTTTATTCAGTATAGCGTCGTCAATGTTAAGGTACTTTATGGAAGGTCAACTAACAGATATATCTCATATACAATTGTACTTAAGGAGATTTTTCATGAGTTAATGGCGATATCTCTATTAGTGTATGATATTTTCTATATATCTTATATACCTATTTATGTGAGATATCATTATTACACTTATATATATCTTACATACCAATTTATGTGAGATACCATTATTACACTTATATAAATCTTATATACCTATTTATATGAGATACCATTATTACACTTATATATATCTTATATACCAATTTATGTGAGATACCATTATTACACTTATATACATCTTATATACCAATTTATGTGAGATACCATTATTATACTTATATAAATCTTATATACCAATTTATGTGAGATACCATTATTACACTTATATATATCTTATATATTAATTTATGTGAGATACCATTATTACACTTATATAAATCTTATATACCAATTTAGGTGAGATACCGTTATTACACTTATATAAATCTTAAATTAATCTAATTTATTACATGTTTTGGTATGGACATTTAAGAGGAGACAGCTTTTGAATTTATTTACAGATATCTTGAATTCTTTTAAACATATTTTGAATTCATATAAGTAGAATGTTACGTTTTTCTAAAGATGTCTCTCACGCTAAAAAGTCTATCTATTAAATTGTAGGATATTTGTACGTTATTTACGACCCGTCTTCGGGCACCAAGTGTACGCAATAAAATGTTGTCAACTGTTAGTATTCCAAACATGAAAATTAAACACAAAAAATGAAGAATTTGATAAAAAATATTTTCCTTACTAAAAATATCTTAAAAAAAAAAACTTGTTAGAATTTCACGTATTTTACTAAACTGCAGAACTGAGAAAAAAGTAAAATATAAAAGCGTTATCATCCAATGATTCATGCATTTACCAAACTAGTTTTAATGTACATGTAGCGATTTTTTTCCTTTTCACTATATAAGAGGCATTATTATACAAAGTACTGTATGAGGTATAAGAAATGCTCTCATGTCAAGAATATAAGGTTTATCCAAACTCTTGTTTGTTTGGTTGTCCTCATTTTCTGTTGATGTAGTTTTGTGTCGAAAGTTAATTCAAATATTCCATTGGTCTACTGACGCATACATTTGATTGTATTGTTGTCCTAGTGTTCTTACGCTTAAGCATATTATATTCTTGTGTTTTAACGTCGTGGCATATTTTGTCGTTGTTTGCTGACGGTATAGTGTATTTTGTTGTTGTGTAATGACGCTGTGGTTCATTTTGTCCGTGTGTGTTGACGCTGTAGTATAAGTTGTCTTTGTATGTTGACGTTGTAGCATATTTTGTCTTTGAATGTTGACGTTGTAGCATATTTTGTCTTTGTATTTTGACGTTGTAGCATATTTTGTCTTTGTATTTTGACGTTGTAGCATATTTTGTCTTTGTATGTTGACGTTGTAGCATATTTTGTCTTCGTATTTTGACGTTGTAGCATATTTTGTTTTTGTATTTTGACGTTGTAGCATATTTTGTCTTGGTAAATTGACGATATAGCATATTTTGTCATTGTATTTGACGTTGCGGTATATTCTGTCTTCGTTGTTTCTGGGGTACTGCAAACCGGGCAGTTTTCGTCCTTCGACGGTTCAATCCATTTTCGCCCTTTATTAAAAGCACCGTTTACATTTTATAACTAAAGATATTATGTTGTTTACAATTGTTCGCTGTTATGAGAATAGGTCCCGTTACGGTGTCGAAAATGGAGAAAATTATACTGCTGTGCAGCAAAAATTATACGGGATACAGTATATGTTTTCTAGTTTAATTCCATTACCTGCTGGTATCAAGCTTTCCATAATCACATTGAAGGAAACATGAAAATACACGATGTATTTGAAACTTTCTAGCCCGAAGATATTTAAGCAATTTTAAGGATTGATTTTCGATGGACAACAATTGCTGAACTGTGATCAGCTTGTACGTGGCCGATCGTAAATAACAAACATGAATCCGTCTGCAAAGGAAATGTAACCCGGTTACCTTATACACTAGGTATGTGCACCAATCAACAATTAAATTCTTGTTGAGATATCCAGTGGAATTCATTCTAAGAATCAAATAAGTGCTTTTGTTTGTGCTAAAATGGATTTATTAACAAGCCCTACGTTGTGTTTCGCGCTATTTTCTGTTGAATTTGATTCCTTCTATTTTAATGTGAAATCCAGACAACCGGATGTTGTCCTGAACGTTTCTTAATGCTCGTAAAGATCTGGGCCACATTCTTGCAAAGTTTCCGTGTCCGCCGCTGCTAATGTAAGTACATTTTACAATGACGTTATATGTACTATAATATAAAACAAGTGGTTGATGCATATGATTGTTTTCCGGTCCAAAGCTGTTGATGGCGTAATGATCGTCCAGGCGTGACATCTGCTTCTCCTGCTTCTCTGTATGCGACGATATTATAACGAGATATGTGTAGCCACCGAGAGTTGCTGATAGCTACGGAAATAACTGGGTTTTCACGCCAAGTCTATATAATGAGAAAAATCATACGTAGCGAAGAAACCCAATATCTTCCGTAACAACGAACCAACGTACTTCTATATTTCTAGAAGAATTCCAGGAATAATGCTTGGCTATGCATCCTCTGTAAAACTTTAACTTTGTCACGAACATGTTCGTATGGTTTAATAGATCATGATACCCTTCAACAAAGATTTGTCCTTTCTATATCGTTACCTTGTATTCGATATAAACTGAAAGCTGTTTGTTTTTACATTTTCATTTACTTTGCACATAAATAACTTTTTGAAGTTTCGTTTAAGTCAAAATAACATACTTCGAGAAAAGTCAATTAAAAACGATATTTATCATGTTTTACAACATGTTATTACATTGAACGTTTAACCGACGAAAATAGCTCAACGACGTCATATCTATAAATACAAATCTGGAGTGATATTTTTGACATTTGAATGTTTTGAATGTTTTGATTCCTGTATGGTGATGTCTTTGTAGCACTACTATTTCAGACCCCCAAACAACTGTCATTTCGCAATGTACCTTAGATAAATATTTCATTTTTATTTAGGGTTTTCAGCCCTATTTCAAAGTTTTAAATGCCAAAATTTGTTTTCGTTACAGACTTAATTTTTTTTATTGTGAGCTTTAATCTGTAGTTTGCTCTAATGCCTCATTGCCTTATTCCCTAATACAATTCATGGTTGCCAATTATTCTTGCTTGATTGAGCTATTACTGGCTATTGCTTATGTTCGTGAACTATTATTAATTGCTTTTCTCTCTTGTGACAAAGTGACTCAGACAGTACTTCAATGTTGTTGCAGCTCATCACGATCGTCCTCCGTCGAATTAATAATTGTATTCTGTACGTACGATTTCAGATATCTTTAAATATCTTCGTTTAAACTGGATACTTCAACCAAGTAGAACACCTTAGCTACGAAGTGGATAGGTAAACGGGAAACATCTCCGGATATAACGTATGTTATTTCATTAAATGATCTGCTTCTAAAATTTTACATTTGACCGACTCCAGCATATTGAACGGCTTATAGGGGTAACATGTGATGTAATGAATGACACAATACTGTACAAATGAAGCTGTGTTGTCTAACCACCGTTTATTATACGACCAAAATATTTTAAAAGTTTTACCCAAAATTCAGCTGCAGTGCTCAGTTAGCCAATATCTAAATTATTGCTAAGAAGTCCGTTAACTTTATATTTCCGTTGTTTCTGATTTTTTAAGGGTTTACTTTATTTGACAAAGAAGGTATACACAAATAATCTTTGGGGTTTGTGTAAACTCGTCATATTTGCACCGCAAAAATATGGAATATGGAAGTCTAAATATTTGTTTTCAGTTAAATTAGGCGAGGCAGTATTGAGAAGCCAAAGTTTTCATTTAACAAATCCAACTGTTATCTTTAGTAAGGTAATGTTATACAATATGATGCACGCATTGATTTTCTTCTACAATTTGCTGTCTGTCGTCCTTATCACAAACTTACCGATATACGACTGGGCTTTTATTTTATTCCGATCTTCACGCATCGTTCCACGCCTATAAATGTTACTATAATGTTTTACTAAATGACCCGTAGATGTTGATATATCGTTAATACAATCAACGCCCCATAATCTCGGCATTTCAGTAACTAAACCATATGGTTTCTTCCTGTGATTTAACAAAAATAACTGTGTCCTCAAATCCGCTTCATCAAAATGTTTTCCCTTCCGTATCTCGTATACAGGCTTGTCTGGTGCAGCGTGTGATCATTCAGGCGTGTTGTTTGGCTTCAAAAAGTTGGACATAACGGTATGGCTTCCTTAACGATATTATACGCAGATAATATTCACGAAAAACAAGAATGATTTATTCTGTAATGCATGTAACAGCCAAATGACAGACTGGTCAATAGAAGGAAAACAAAACGCAAACTAGAAAGGTTGACGCTCTTTTGCAATCCACAATGTACATCGATTCTGGAGCAAACTCCACGCCTATAAACAGTGCGTTGTACGTGTATGGTTTCCTCTTTAAACGAGAAGTAAATTAAATTCGCGAACAAAAATACCAGACTCTGCTCCTAAAGCACCAATTAAGCTCTGACGTATCATTATTTAACACAATTACTTAATAAAAATAAGACCATAACGCCACATGCAAGTAAAAAATAAGTTGCCTTTGGAAAAAATCCCTCGTTCATTTAATAGAAGTTACGTAGCCATGGAACAATGTTACTTGTAGTGTAAATCAGATGTTATTTAATTATACGTATTTGTAGACTGTATTTTTACACTTTTGGTCTGTCATGGCGAGAATATTAACCATATTACTCTTACATGTTGTACACATGTAGCGATTTATATAATATATATACGGCTAGAAAATAGTCTCATATAAGAATTGGTCATGACACTCCAAGATCTGCTGGACATGTCCTATTGATATAGGCAATCACTGTCTTTCATTTAAAAAGAGATAATATAAAGCTGTCCTAAAATAGAATCGTGATCACTTATATATATAACCATGGTAACGTTTTAATCACATTGTTTTTCTAGTTTAAAACAGGAAACAACTGTTCCGTCGAAAAACATATCCAGTCATGTCCGTTTTGATTTCTTCAGTGCGTTTACTTTTCTTCTGCTACCGAAAGAGAGTCAGTTGTTCCTTTGTATATTTTTATCCCATTTTGTCACTTACACTTAATAACTTAAAGTATAGTTAATGTTGAAATATTCTGATTTCGTTCGTTTATATTAATCTCGTTACGTTATGCTGCCAGGTAGGGCTACAATATATAAATAACTTTGTTTTTCCACCAAATTCCGTAACTTCTGTTCTTGCAATGGATATGTAATATATACATCGCAATCCTGACCAATCAGAGGGATATTATATGCCACGGGGACCATCTCCTGTGACGTCATCCCTCTGTTTGAGGGAGTGCTATACTTCCGGTTTTCCGAGTAGTTCCTCTGTAGTCACCACCCCATCACCTGGTAGAATTAAGAATTAAAACATCTTACATATCCGATAAGTTTATTAGAGGTTATATACAGGTATTTTGTGTTACTTACGTTATGTTGCACAAATTGTTTCCACATTTGCTAGTAAACACTTCTTGAAAAATTGTTTTTTTTGTCCTTTAATTTTTATATTTTTGACGTAATCATTATCTGTTTAAAACATTCTTCTAATATACATAAGTTTATAGCTTACATCTATCTTGGACATATTTGTATACCTGATTGAAATCGTATTTATATTACATAAAATGTCGAATTTCTAAATTAATTGTTATCTCCGATCGAATGCGTATTTATTACACCACCCAATAATATAAAATACATATATCAAGCTTGTTAATTATTAAAATGACATATACTCAGTTGTTTAGCGAAACGACATTATCATATATATATATATACATTTTTATCTTAACTTATATTTCGATAGTTATGTCAAATCATTAAATTGTATTAACGTAATTTTTTTTTACTTTTTAATATACAACAATATAGCTACGAGTTGACGTTATATGTTTCCTCACTCATATATCTTTTTGTAAGATTATCCACCTAAATTGCTTGATCTGATATTAATACATGTAAGGAACATACCGTTTGTGTCAACGAACTTCCGAATCAAGGCCTCTGCAATTTCTGGGTGGTCTGCTAATTGTTCCGTTAATTCTTCCACGCGCATTAAAAACCTAAAATACAATTAAGAAACAATGATAATTATTTACATTCTTCATACTTTTGTCGGCAACATTTTTGTAGGGTTAAAAAGAATGACCACACATGAAAAAAGACAGCATGGTCAACCTAAAACACACCCTAACAAGGTAAAGACAACAACAGGATAGGAGGAAATCAAAAAAGAAAACAAAGCGAAGACAAGAAGGTAATTGATGAGACATCAGAAACAAAGGAAGGCAAAAATAGGAATCAATGAGACACCAGAACAAAAGGAAGGCAAACTATGAATCAAGGCGACAACAGAAACAATGGAAGGCAAAAATGGGAACCAATGAGACACCAGAACAAAAGGAAGGCAAACTAGGAATCAAGGCGACAACAGAAACAATGGAAGGCAAAAATGGGAACCAAGGAGACACAAGAATAAATGAAACAGGATGAAACAGCAAGAATCGATATGACAACACAACAAATAAAAAAGCAACAACAGGAAATCGATGTAACAACAGAACAACGAAAGGACAACAACAGGATTCGGAATCCGTACAAACAGAAATGCATTTATGAGAACGATCGTGACGTCTATTCAATTTTGTAGCGCCTTTATTTACTCACATACTCAACACACATTTTGTTTTTGACTTTAACGATGCAATTCGTTGAATCCCCAGCCCTTTATAGTTCAAATAAGCACAAAAAAGTATTTTGTTATTTAGTACTTAGGAAAACGTCAATCAGCCATATAGGCATTGGGATATTGATATTAACATTTACATACAATGCATAGTTGTATATTGGTATATTAAACATTTTAAACAGATTCAGACTCAGAACCAGAACGTCGCTAACTTCTGGGGTTTGAAACAAACTTTTTATTCGCTTAAATCCTCCTTTTTCATATATTTAATTACAATATTTGCATCGTCGAAATTTGAATCTAATATAGATAACATACATTTAAAATGTGTATGCTTCTTAACCTTTTCATCGATCTTCCCCCTAACACAATCCACTTCTAGATGACAGCATCTCTAACAGATTTTCATATTAGTTTTCTTCTTTATAGAATGTAAACCTTTGAAATATATTGTTTCAACAATTTTACTTTATTGTTTTAGAAATAATTGATGCAAACTTATATGACCGTAGTTCATTGTATTTTGTCTTTTTATAGCAGGAACTCTAGCCCTGCAAGACCTTTAATTCATCGTCAGGAGGAATATTTCTAATCCAGGATTGTCAGTGAAATGGTTCATTATAACTTTGACAAGTACCTGTAAATTAAATAAGTTACCAACGGGTACAAGTTTGCATTAGTACCGTGTGAGGATCGTTGTTTAAAACGGAGTGATTAGGTTGTTTCATTGAAGTGAAAGTGTCAATAAATGTTCGTCATTAACAAAAAATAGATGAAATATTTGCATTACTTTCCGATTATCTAAACGTCAGGTTGACAAGCTGTCCCTGTTGTACCATTCCTTTAACGCCATGTCTCTATAACTTGTCGAACGAACTCGTGACAAAAAACATGCTCCCAGATTGGTGCAAACATTTAGCACTTCCACCCGTACTTAACACACCTTGTATGTCATCTAAGGAACACCTACGTGGTTTGATGACCCGCACGGGTAACGGTGGTGTAACATTGACTGCATTACCGCGTACTTAGCATGCATCTTAATATGTGTTAAAAAGGTACCTGACAATATTCAAAAACCACTTAAACAGGAGCAGAGAGAGGGTTGTGAAGCTTGACTAGTGTCATTAGCATACATTTAAAACGACGTCAATGGCGTTTGCCTTTTTGATGTCCTTCTATTTTTTTCAGTTTGAGCGTTAATTTTGTGCTTCGCTGTCACTTTCACGTGCATATTAATGCTTCAGATAGAAACCAATCATTACAGTAAAGACCCAAATATGGCCTTTAACATTTTACATGGAGCGTGAAGCGTCCCTGTTTTGTAAATGTTAGTGTCAGTGACAACGTTGTCTATAAACATTTATCATTTTTTTGACGTTACACATAGGACTATTTCTTTTCTAGTTATTATATTGCTTATAATGCCAATATGGCATTAAATGATCATGTCTTGATATGGGTTCCTGTACTTTGTTTGTACTATAGTGTGTCCTATAACAGCTCATCTACCCAACTGATTCATTGTTAAATAACTGTCATTACCTGTATTTCGCATGCATATTTAGATGGAGTTGGATGGTACATTTGTAGTCATATTTTTTAACTTGAGGCGGTTTTGAAATATTTGAAAATTCGATTTATTGAATTTGGAAATGAACTAACGTTAGGTCTTCTGAGCATTTACTAAGACGATCATATTACATTGTTTATTTTTTTCAGAAAACCTGACCTATCATACAGAATTCCAATTTCTGGTTTTGTTTGAATATAAATAATTAATTAATTTCGAAATGTCCTTACAGATCTATTGCTGCAATTCATTTCAAGATATTCCAATCTCTCGTTGTGGCCTGTTATTTACTGGTATTGAACATGAAGTATGGGAAAGTAACTATACGAGTGTGCAGGCATGTGTTGATGTGTTGGGTAAAATACAGGAATACTAATACGTAGGCAGGGCGCTAGGATTCCACGTCTAACCGACAATTTCTCTCTCACTTAGACGCATCTCTGCAATTGACATCTTGTATCTCCGTGATTGGGTAATTGAGTTGGCAAGATACACAATAAAACGTCAATGATAGCTTAGGTTAGGCATGTACTAAACCATAAAGGGCAACGTAGCGAAAAGTACGGAGAACAATTCATTTAGTGCAGTATGATTAATTTAGTTTGTCTTTCAAACAGATGCCTATCACAGTAAATTGAATGATAGATTTTAAATTAAGACGCTGTCCGCGTGTTTGATTGACGGTTGTTATTAGGTAATTGACATTGATTCTACATGCTGCTTTAATATTAGCAAAACATATGTGACGCACAACATGTCGGAAACACCCCGACTATAAATTTCTACTCATATCAAATAGAAACGATCTAAGATATGGGTTGGTTTGTAGTAAAACAGTTTCTAAGTAAATTTATTTCTTTAACGTTTTGTTTGTTATCGTGCTAGCGTTGTTATTTATGCATTTTTGTCCCTAATAAAACATGATTCTAGTTCTAAATCCTAAAGTCACTTGCATTGCGTACTTGATTCGTGAATATTTTGACTATGTGATTATGTTAAAGAAGGAAACATTACATGACAAGAATTCGATGATTACCATAAAAATACGTCGGCGGAATCCACCACAATAAGTGCAGTGTTAAAGTTAGATGTGATCATAGCAGTAGAATTTTATTAAAAATAATTTTGCTTCCTTTTACACAAACATATATGTGATGACGCATACTTCATTGCTTTTTTCATCGTTCTATAAATTCACAAAATACACTTTGCTGAATGATTGGGTGTTTTTGTTAGTAACATTAGCGTTGTAAATATTTCCAAATTTTTCCAAATTGTGATTTTTAGTTCCTAGAAATAAAGGACACGAATCAGTGTCTGCGCTTGGTTAGCAGTTCAATCTAAGTTGATGAAATACCGCACTAAACCAGAAATACAATCCAGGAGTTTAATAATCACATTGCTCATTTCTTTACATTTACCTTCAATACGACAAAGATGGTGGCCCCACCATCAAACACTTCTAAACCGTGTGTTTTAAATTCAACCATTACCAAGCCCCTTTTCTCACAAATAACATGTTAGATTCTCCGGTTAATAACCAAACACGAACATTATCAACTGAGATTAAATCACATCAATGTGATGTAGCCTCCCGACGGAATCAAAGTGATGTACCGACCTCGGCTTTGCTTCCTTTTTGCAGAAAAATATATTAGTTGTACTGCAATGTAAATACAAAATCACAATCTAAGTACGTAATTTGGTCCACAAGTTTTTGTAAACAAAGACGATACTCCCTTGTATAATATAAGTCTGATATAGGCAATAGTACTCAACTAATCATCACATACAAATGTATGCTTTAAGCTTTAAACAAATTCTACAGGGAAAATTGTAGTGGAATTCAAAGACAGTAGCACTTCAACATGTTATTTGGTTTACAAGTTTTCTGAATGAAGATTATACTCAATGTACAATATATGTGTCTATAGTAGGCCATACTACTTTCACAATTAGTACATTACATAATTTCCCAAAGTTCCTCTGCAATGTATCCTACGCGTAATTAGTAGAGACAATAGTTCTTTTTTCGTCTCCACAAGAACATGTCTCAACAGCTCTTTTCGGTAGAGTTTTACCTCGAAGTAACGCGTATTTAAAACGGATTATAAAGAATTATATGAACACTTTCCCATGCTTGCTGTATGTCAGCAAATGATTTGGAACAGTTATAGACATGTCTTTTCATTCTTTTGACCTGAGTACTATTAATTAGTCCTACTTAAACGAATTGTAAAATGGTGTTGGACAAGGATTTACTTTGTCTTTCGTTATCGACTGACTAAAATGTTAAATATGTGCTTCATAACCGCGAATTTTGAGTTATTTTAACGTCATTATATGGTTGATTTGATGGTGGACCGCCAGTCCCTGAGGATTGCCGTAATCTTGTGGATGGAATTCATACTGACAGGTTTACATGATAAACTTTAAGAATATAGTATATATTACAGCTATATGATGTAAAGTTGTAACGCGATAAAAGGTTTTAAAAGCATCTTCGCCTTTTGCTGTATTTTTGCATATGTTTTGGAACACTTTAGACATTGATGTTTATTTCTATGACCTAAGTACAAGTTATGAGTCCCTGATGGACGGAGATCTATATGGTTCACTAACATGTTTACTTTTGTGCTTGCGACATCGATTGGGGAAAATATAAAAATAATATGTATTTCCCCACTATATTTTTCTAGTGATATTAAAATTATTATATAGTAGTACTTTACCAATTACCATACTTACAGTGGTGTCAGCGTTTCAGTTGACAGAGTTTGCGTTTTCAGTCTGTTCTCATTCCGTTCCGTTTGTCAACTGAAACGTTGACACCCTTGCAATTGGTCAACAATTTTTCAAGCAGAATGGTACTTCAAGATGTGATAAATATCTCTGGTACAGACAACGCTGCTCTATCATTTGTAAATAGGATATTTTTATTAGGGGTCTAGATCCTGTGTATTTCCACTTCACACTGGGACGATATATCTCCCCTGTCTCCTCTAATCATATCTTACCTAGCATAAATTTACAACAAACTAATCAATCAGTTTCGACTGACATTGTTTTGAAGGTTCGGAACCTATCCTAATGACTTAAAGTACATTTGCAGACACTTTCGTTATATGGTATAATGGAAAACAATAAGTCATAACCTGAACCCATCAGTACGAAATCAAACTTGAACGTCATAAGCAAGGATTTAACATAGAATGGTACAGCCATTGATCATATCTGACTTGGTCTGTGATCAGCCTCACAGAGTAATGCATTGCGTGGTTCCGGACACTTTATCTACACTGGGTTTTTGCATGCATTATTTAGATCAGAGGAATGTTTTGTAGACTATATGTATTTTTGAACAGGGTTAAATATTTCATCATTTAATAATTGTACATGTTATTCGATGAAACTGCACAACACCTATAGTCTATTTGCGTTTTGAAACTACGACAGAGATGACTTACACAAAGGGTATTGTAACTAAATATACAAAAGTTCCCTGATCCTGTTTTCTATCATATACTACATTGTTGTATTGCCATTACACGGATTATGGAAAATAGTTGCATGTCAGTATTACGGTACTGCAAAACTATTTGAAATTTTAAGACCAAGGTTGACTGCTTTTGTGAACTATACAAATTAATATTTACGTAGATAAGACAGTTACGTCAGTGTAATTCCAAACTATAATAAATGTGACGATTTTTATGTTAATAATCTTTACTCTCCTTTCCATAGTAAGAACTTATTAAGAACTTTCCCTTACTATGAAGTTACTTATTTTATTCATAACTCCAGAAACAGTTATGGTTTCAGGTAATTTCTTTTTGGTGCAATGATTAGACAGGTGTTTGTCAAAATTGCCATTAAGGGTGAGTAACATGATTTCCTATGACTTTTGAGGTGTCGGGCGTGATTAAGGAAGCGCTTACCCTTTAAAATGTTATAGTTTTATTTGCCATGTTTTACTGAGGTGATGTTGTCTTTTGTTTTGTTTTTGGTGTACCATCGAGTTTTTATGTATTTTCTTACTATCGATACGTACTATCTGATACAGTGTATATTTTAACAATTTGACTTTATAGTAAATGAATCATTTATTAAATAGCATTCCTATAAAAAGCAACACAGTAATGAATATAAAATGTCATAAAAATATAATTTCACATTGTTCTCTGTTTAAATTGTAAGGGTATTTCTGTACAGTGTTATATTTAGCGAAGGTGGGTGTTATTTTTGAGGATGAGTCAAACATATGTAGGAATAATATTGTTTAAAGCTAATTGGAAGTGTGTTTTAAAATTAGAACAAATATGTGAGAGTAATATATATATATAAAGATCACAGAGTCAACACAAAAAGACATATTATATGCTCTGGTAATAATTGATATATGGAGCCACTTATTGTTAGGAACAATTGCTAATTTATCATGTGTATGACATGCCTAATTGGTTTGCATAAACACATGTACTTATTATTATGTACAATATTATGTAAGAACAGTAACATACTGATTTATGTTTGCAACCACCCTTTGGTACCATCACATTAAATGTGGAACAGTGTCTTCTACTGGATCAAGATATTTTCACAACAATTATTCAAAATATTGCAAATCGTGCACAACATCTCAAAACTAATAGATGTTCATATTACCCTTTATGTACTCGTGTCATCTTTTTTCTAAAATGACTTTTTGGTCACATGTCAATCTTATTTAAGCAATTTTACTGTCGTCCGGTCTTTTCGCTCTAGGGGAAAACATTTTTGGAAAAATGTTGGTGGCAAACGTTTCCTTTGGCTTGAAAGAGACTTAACGCACACATGGGACATATTTAGTGCAGACTTTCTTAAAAGCGCCCATCAAAGAAATAACAGCGAGTTAGTTTCATTTTGTAGGTGTAATTACAGCACATTTAATGGACATTTATCGGTTTTCAGCGGTGCTAATTCAATGACGCATGTAACCATACGCACAAATCTCAATATGTCAAACCGTACAACGAACCCTTGCGGTAGCTTAACTTAACCGAATTTACGACATTCCAACACGACAATAAGTTGTGTAAGACATCAGAATTATGATTATGTTCATTCCCGGCTTACCTGTCTGACGTCACAGTGCCGATGAACAAAACCAAACGTTGTTTATTACGCGTTTTCTGTCTTGATAACTATGCTGTTAGCCTTTTAAAGCAGGCTGATGGGATGATGTCATACAGTTATGTTCTAAGACCGTGATGGTTACTATTTTCATTTTCATTCCCAATATTTTGCCGAGCCGTATTTGGTAACAACTTTGTCACATGCTGTAACGGACGTATGCATTGAAGGATCAAAAAGCACGCACGACATTAACGTGTACAAATCTTACTCAGTGTGTTAAATATGTATTACGTTTTAGCTCTTTAAGATTTTCCTATCAATCCAAGGGTATTCGTTCTCTGTCATTAACGGGGTACATTGTTTCTGTCACACAGAGGGTATACTTTCTCTCATCCCCTAAGGTATGACAGCACACGGAAAGACACAATACGATGACGTCAGGAGACCAATAAATTATGACGTCAACTTCAATTTTTGACGGGAAAGGTCAATTGCAAATCCAAATAAAACACGGATAACATATATGATTATCAAAGATTTAATTTCATTACTGACAGGATGGTAGACAAACGAATCCTACAGTATGTTGAAGTATGCCGGATAAATCTCAATGCCCTGAAGCAAGCCTCGAATATGACATTTAAGAATACCACCATTCGGCTTAAGATTTCTCTGTCATCCCCTCACTGTAAGTGGATTGTTTGTATTTATCCTGTTATGTAGCAGGAAGTAACATCGCCTCCCGTATTTTATTTTGTTGTATGAGGTCGTTGTCCTTATTTATAATGTATCTGCCGTTCCTGCTGCTGTATTTCCTATTGAATTGGGGAACCGTGTTTATTGTAGTTACGGTATTTTCGCATCCTTTATAGAGACTATTCCAAATTTGCTTTTAAAATTGAAATAAAAGGAAATGAAAACTTCAAGATTGTTTTTGACGCTACAAAATATTTCATACCATTTTGATTTCTTTTGTTTTATCGACTTTCTGTTGGATTTTATTTCTGATAATAACAGGTTTGAATGACTTCGTCAAGGTAAATAACCTTAAGTCTTTAATCCGAAATAGACATTAATGTTATATTTGATTTATTTCATCTGGCATGATACTACAAATGATTAATTACAACTGGAAATACTTAAATTCGAGCAATCTATGAAATGCCTGTTTGCCACAGAAGCTGTCGTCATTGTGACGAGCGAAAGAAATAATTGAGACGGTTTCTTATTCCTGCTTCAGAATTAAGGTATTGCGATCTTTTATTTATATGAGAGAAATTGGAATTTTAGTAGACCCCTATGACATGTCGTTTGGCTTTCATTTCCAATGGTTCTATGTAACGAGATGTGTGGCTTAGAACTGCTGCAACGGTGTCCCCAGACACAGCTGTAAGACATGCCTGATAATACATGTACCGGGTTATATTACAGAATTTTAGATTTTAATTGAAATTATAATTGGACTGTTTTTATTATAAAAAAATCATCTGCAATGCAATTATCTTAAAACAATAACAGACAGTTTAGATTAAAAACGAAAAATCACGAAATCTGAACAATAGAGGAAATGAAGAAATACAGATGATATAGGTGTTAACCATTTCAATGTAATCGATCTGACAATTGGTGACTATCCTACCATAAGACTTGAAATTGTACATGGGTTATATTTCAGGGAAAGGGTACAAACAAATAAAACCATATTGTGATCATTGACATAAGTGTAAAATATTTAAGCCCAGTTAAAAAGAAATTTTCCTTTAACACAACAATGCCATGCATTCTTATAAAATTGTAGTGTTTGAAAAACAAAACAAGAAAACAAAAGGGTTAGATTTCGGGTCCTTTATGTTACAATTTCTACACTTATTCAAGCATGGACTCAAAGTGAGTGTTTAATTTATGAACCGCCACGCCTATGGACAATTCGACAGGAGAAGTTACTCTTAGTCTGAAAACTTCGTTGGCTGCTTTATCTTCTATAAAGAGCAAGCATGCCATAACTTTGAATGAAACTCTTATTTGCGATTAAAACATATATAATTGTAACCTTAACCCTACAGTAATTGAGCTGCTTTTAAAATGAGAACTGAATTACAATATGCAAACCTTCAGTTATCTATTTCAACTTGCTTCAGTAAACTTACGACAAGACAGCAAATGACACTATTGTCAAAAGAGAATATGAGAAGAAATTATTTACGTAAGAAGGCAGTATATACGTTATTTCAACTTACCCTTACTATTACAAGAACTGCTGCAAATTTCCCCCAAACTTGCAACATATACAACGTTATATGCAGCATTATAATTCTCTAACAGATCTGTATTGGTGGACGTAAGTATGTCACCTTTCCGAATGCTACGGAGGCCATGCTTAATCCCAAACACCATTCTCTGTTGTTGACTGTGAATGATGTCATTATGTATGAACTTTGTTAAAATGTTGCGATCGACAGCAGTAAATATATCAGACAATTAGAAGTTATAGCGGTCAACTTGAATATTGAAATTCTGAACGTCAGTCAATCAACATAACACAAATATACATGTACAACTATATCACTCGAACGAAGAAGGATACAATTTACTCATTTAAACTCGAATTATAACCATGATTTATCAGCCAATCAAAGAGTACGAGTGTTTCATGAATCTACGAACTTGCAAGTCGGAAAAAAAGTATCATCCACTATGAATCATGCAAGCAATTTATAAACAAGGTTGACATTCAAACCACTAAGCAGATCAGTCTTTTCTAAGACAGACATCTAGCGCACAAGTAGGATTTGTTGTCGGAATCCTTGAGAGCATCATTCGTTAACAGTCCTTCCAAAATACAACAGCTATATTTCATCCAATCAGAGGTCGCGGTGGCCATTTTGATATCAAATAAAACGTTTATTGCACATAACACACCTGCCAATAACATTTATTGTGAAGTTTCATTATGTTTGTTAGGTTGTGATTTTCTATTTCCATTAGAGGCGATGTCGAATTCTTTTTAACGCTGAAAAACAGTCTTGAAAATATTTTTTCACTTTCTTTAAGTACAGTCCACTCAATAGAATAAAGACTTTGGCCCCTAGCTAATAAGCTAATCAGAAGTTACCGTGTTTGATGTTCGCTAGAAAAATGATATACCTAATTCATTTCTATATATACCAAGTAGTCAATACTCATATGTTGTTATGTTCTGCCGCGCCGTATCTGAATTTCGTCTGATAATTTAATAGCGGTTGCGGAAGAAATATGAACCGACCCGAAACTTTATTGATGATAATTATACATTAAACATCGCATGCATCAAAACGTAAAGTAGAATGATGAAAATGTGATATTTTACAGAATATTTATATGCATAACATTTAATTAAAAAACTAATTTTCAATGAAAGCTCTTTGTGTGTGGATTACTCCAGGTTACCACAACCTTCTCTCAATGTTTGTATTATCATATTCAGCCATGTGATTTGGTTTAATTGAGAGCAAGATGAGATACTCTTTTATCAACTAATGGGATGAACAAATGATCTATCAACACACAGATTTACTGCAATGGCTGTCGACAGTGTAACTCCAGGGGATGCACACATGGATATTGACCTTTGAGATCGCCCCATTGATCAATGAGATGACCAATTAAAAGCGTCGTCTCATTAGTCCTTTGGGAGTCTATATTGACAATGGCTGTAACCAAGCAACTGCAGGCTATAAACAAAGCAGAATCCATGAGAGGGACTATTACTAATTCCGGACGTGTGTGGCCCCAGGACTCCTCAAGGAGTGTCCTTTGTCCCCTACGGTGTTGATTGATCACTCAATCGACCAATCAGATCCATGCTCCTATCGACCTACGCCAATACGTCAGTGTTGTGGATGAATAGCTAGATGAGTATTAAGAGGCCGGAGTGATTGGAAGGGACTTGCTAAAGCTGGATATCGTAAATATCCTAGAAATAGGCATTGTATAAAACATGGCATTGGGACCGAAATTCTTCAATTTTCATATATGATGCACTTTCTGCATGAGAAAACACTAATTCACTTCTTACTAATTCACTGTAGGCTTGACTTACCATATACATGTATCTCCAACTGAACAGCTTATTCTGAAGAAAAGCATTGCTCTAATAGAAAGTTGTTTCCTACCTCACGAACTTTATTTACAAAGTCAGTTTGTCAGTGATTATATCAATACCAAACAGAGTCACAAGTACGATATCTAAGCATGTGTTAAGTTAACGCGCTTTAAACCTTCACTCATGTGTATGATATGAATCAAATTGACTTGCAATTATGGAATGTTTTACAAATCTTTAAAATAAGCGATCGTATTATGTTGAGACTATATTTGTGAACAACACATGAAAATACACCAGAGCACGGACAGCATGTGTCTCGTAGTGATGCGTGAGATTCCGTTTGATCAGACCATGTTTTAGACGATGCCACACCAGGAATTGTACCTGATTTACGAGCCATTACCTGGTTATAAGCTTAATTAAAATGAGGATGAAGCGGGAGGGGATCAGAGTAGAGGTACTCAAATTCTGTTAGCTTTACCAGGTGTTAACATCGGTGATATAAAAGTGATTTATGAGATATACCCGGAAATTTAAAATCGCATCCCCCCCGGTCTTCCGATTATAATTTTGATTGCATTAAAACGTATTTTTTTTATTTGAATGTTATCTTTTTAAACATATTCAACAAGAAAGGTGTCTGCTAAGCTTATTATGCCTTCAAATCTGTCCAGGTTTTGCATTTTAGCCTATTATTTTGTTAAATCAAGGATTAGATGATGCATCTTAATACTTCAGATCTGATCTGCTGTGGTGACATATTATTATACTACAGATTTATTTATTAGGATGAGCAGGTACATATAACACATTTAAGCCTAAAAGTCTGTTAAAAGTAAGTAATTCTGTAGGTGTGTTAATAAGATGAAGTGTTATATATCAAACATGTTTTGCCTATTAGTCTCACAAGAGGAAAACCAGGTGACATAACGTGTATCGGATGTGTTACATTTAAGAGGAACACCCGGTGACACATTAGTAGTCTAAATAGTTTGATAAGAGGGAGAACAGGTGACACATCGTTAGCGTACTTGACTGTTAAGGGGGAGGGGAAACAAGTGACACATTGTTAACGTATTGTTCTGTTAAGAGGGAGACCAGGCGACACATTGTTAGCCTACTTGTCCGTTAAGGGGGAGGGGGCAGGTGACATATTGTTAGCCTGCAGGTCTGTTAAGAGGGAAAACAGGTGACACATCGTTAGCGTACTTGCCTGTTAAAGGGGGAGAACAAGTGACATATTGTTAGCATACTTGACTGTTAAGGGGGAGAACAAGTGACACAATGTCAGTCTACTGGTCTGTTAAGGGGGAGAACAGGTGACACAATGTCAGTATACCGCACTGTTAAGAGTGAAACATTTGACATAGTGTTAGCCTTCTGGTCTGTTACACTGTAATATGGAAAACAGGTGGCACATTGTTAGCATTTAGGTCTACCTGGCGCAACAAAGTTGTTATCGGTTATAAAAATATTACTTTGCAAATACTTGACAAAAGAAATAAAGAATTGAAAGACTTAAATATCAATACTACACT
>JAUMHH010076430.1:0-16782 GCA_032359455.1 Chlamys rubida
CCTATGTAACTTTAGTAGACTCTACCATGCATTAATATGGATGAGTCCATTATGGTCTACAGTGGTGAAAGGGTTAAGACTGGTTGTGTCAACTTTTGTCTTTTTTTACAGGTTACGTTTGGTCACCGTTGGTCCAATTCAACAGGTTTTGTATTCGGTCAGTCCATTCAGACATGTTCTGTGAATTTCGACTGGTTAGAAAGGTTGGCCTCTTTAGAAAGGTTTTGTATAAGATTGGTCTTTTTAGACAGGTTTTGGGAAGGTTGTCCTCTTTGAGAAAGGTTCTGTATAATATTGGTCCATTTAGAAAGGTTCTGTATAAGATTAGTCTCTTGAGGAAGGTTCTGTATAAGATTGGTCCCTTTAGAAAGGTTCTGTATAAGATTGGTCTCTTTAGGAAGGTTGGTCCCTTTAGAATGGTTCAGTGTTATGTTGGCCTCTCTATAGAAAGGTTCTGTTTTAAGGTTGGTCTCTTTAGACATGTTCTTTTGACTTATGTCAGGTTCTGTATTAGATGTCCCCTTGAAGACAAGTTTGTGAGGTTGGTCCTTTAAGACAGGTTTTGCTTTAGGTCTGTCCCTCCATACAAGCTATACACAAGATTGTCCAATTGATTTCCTTTACAAAAGCATTTTTATATTGCAGTTGTCAACCTTCCTGAATTCTAGAATTTATTGCTCATCTGTGATCTTGTGTTTGGATTTGTGAGATAGCAATCCACACATCCTGGTTGACGTCATTTTCGGGGGGAATTCGCTGAAAATACATGTCCTGTTATATTGTTAAAGATAAGAATGACAGTCAAATAGCTGAACCATTGAGTTGTTGAATATATAGGTGACATGCCAGTTTTGTGATTTGCATGATGAATGAATTGAATGATTATTGGAAACAGTAACTAGCAGAAAAGCTTTTAAATATAACCATAATTTACATATATTTACCAATGTGTATTATTACCGCTATAACCCTACCAGAGACAGCTGGCATTCATATCAGCTATGAATGGAATGGCCGGAGTGTTGACGTTATTATTGAGAAAAAGACTGTTTCAGTATAGATTTTGGCTGTTCCAGGAATTGTGCACACATAAATGTTAACTCATTCACCCTCGAATTTTCATGATGAACTATTCCAACCTTTGAATTGGAAGAGTTCAAATGTGTCTTCAGTGGTGAATGAGTTAATATAGATGTTGGCCGTTCCAGAAATTGCACACTCATAAATGATGAGTGCTGGATTTTTTTTTTCTCTCTAAATATTGTTGCTTTAAAAAAAATATATATAATAGGAAAAAATGGAACATTGTGAATGTAAGCATAGAACATTCAGTTGTCAAACGCTTTTCAAATCTGTTATGAAGATAACCTGTCATAAGTATTTAATAACATGAAAAATACACATTATTATTACGATGTAATGATGTAATATGGTAATGTATGACTCATCAATAAAACAACTTACTGAGGGAAGATATATGGTTGAAATTGGATTTTAAAACCATAAAAACTATTTGTCACTGTTCAGTGTTGCCGATCGACACCCAAAATATTTTGTTCACCTTCTGACCCTGTCAGAAAGACAGAAATATGTGCCCATTGTGAGGCTTGGGTGTTGTACAAATAAAGCAGGTTTAAAGTAAACCTGATATTGATTGGAAAAAATTACTTACCTTTGTTAGGCCACCCACTTTTAACCACACGTGAAACATGGTTACGTATATATTACGGGTGGATTCTTATTCAGAATCGCGTTGGGTGTTTAAATTGTAGGTGTCAATTACATGTGGAGAATATTATTGTCATAACATAATTATGTCACACCTATATGTCCGAAACTCAAATTTGTAAACACTTTTCCAAAGTATTGATATTGGCCTGCATGTTTGATTGTATATTGGTGTGTACAGGTATGACCGTAGCTGTGTACAGGTATGACCGTAGCTGTGTACAGGTATGACCGTAGCTGTGTACAGGTATGACCGTAGCTGTGGTGATCATGCATTGACGTTTGATCTTTTGTCCCCAGGTTGTGATGTCAAAGATGAATCGATAAATAAGTGTGTGCCTCAACCCAAGGGACCAGCCCTCTTATAAGGTCAGTGCTTATTTCTGTAAAATAAGTCTAAGGTCAGTACTTCTCATTGAAATAAGTCTAACATTTTCAGTACTTTATATTGTTATAAAATAAGTCTGACAAGGTCAATCTTTATTGTTGTAAAATAAATTTAACAAGGTCAGGACTCTTATTGTTTTAAAATAAGTCTAACAAGGTCAGTGATTATTGTTTTAAAATAAGTCGAACAAGATCAGTACTTATTGTTGTAGAATAAGTAACAAGGTCAGTACAAATTGTTATAAAATAAGTCTGACAAGGTCATTCCTTATAGTTGTAAAAAGGTCTAACAAGGTGAGTACTTATTGTTTTAAAATAAGTCCGACAAGTTCAGTACTTATTGGTGTCAAATAAGTCTAACAAAGTCTGAGTTCTTTATAGTCCCCAAAGATCTGGTCTGGCCATTGATTTGTTACCTAGATGTTAATACAGAAAAAAATGACCAGTTTTGTGCAGATAGGTATGAAAATTTCAGAAATTACTGTATCATATTTGTCCTGGTATTCCTTTGAGCAACATCCACAGAAATTTGTTTTATTCAATTGGAAACCATCAAATATCCTTCAGATACTTTTGTGTAGACAGCTGTGACACCTTAAGGATCCCCTTAGCACTGCCAAAACATGTAGCTATACATTGGAAACTGTTTTCTCCGGCATGATTATCGCTTTGATAAACCATTTCTACCAAGAAAACTATACCTTGCGGGACTTTAATGAAAAAATGAAAAAAGATGAAATAAACAAAATATGAAAAGGAAGTGTATGGAATGTAAACAAATTAAAAGGTTTCAGACCAGGAATTGAACCCAGGCCCACAGGTTGTTGTTCAGTCAGTCCCTAACAAACTGCACTACCTGGTTAACCCTTTCACACCTATGCAACTTTAGTAGACTCTACCATGCTTTGATCTGGATGAGTCCATTATGGTCTACAGTGGTGAAAGGGTTAATGGAAGTGTGCTGGCCCAATTACACTACAGTCAGATATAAAAGTATAAAATCAAGGGGAGATTACTGTTTATAAGTCAAACCTTAGTGGAACTCTCTAGTGTTTTGCATGCAGTTCAACAAGAGGGATTCTTAAGATGAATTTCCTGTCAAATTTTATGAATATTTTTTGTATATTTAATGTTGCTGTCAATGTTGCCCTTCTCCTAATTCACATGTTGCCGAGATCGGCGATACCCTGACATAATCATGCCTGTTGCTTTTATTGACAATTCCACTGAACGTTTGCTCTCTTTCTATTCCTGTTATGTCCAGCACCGAATATAACAGACCCCTTAAAAGTCAAAGTGCCCCACTCACCTTTCGAATTGTGCTACTAATTATTTGATTTCGGAATCTCATATTGAAATAGCGGGAAGTTATTGCTTGTCCATCCTTTCACCCTGAGGCTTTCTGTTGGGTGTGAAAACTGACGTGACGTCACCGCTGTATTTGTGGGCGATGCCCTGAGCTGAAGTACGAACACTTCAATTGATAAAGAAACAAATTTGAGACGATCACGTCAGCAATTCTGTTTCCCAAGGAGCAGATCCATAACCAATATACCTAATATTGATTTTTATAAAAATATATTTTCAGAATTATTGTATATTTTCTTAAGAACATATTATTAAAGATTATTATATAGAGGATATATCATGAGTGTCCCTAATATGCATTTTTACGCTTCGTAATAAAAGAAGAAGGTTGTTCGCATGGGTGTGAATACAATTCACATAAAACCAGCCAATCAGCATATAGCTGAAGCTTTTAATGACATGTTTTTCATAAAGAAAATTTATGTGATGGTTTTATTACATGGTATATCATATTAGTCATGAGATAAAGCAATTTTACGATTTATTATAATTTATAAACTGTCCATAAGTTTTAACCTTCTTCTCAAATTCACAAACGATAAGAAAAATAAAAAAAAATAGGAATGGTAAAAAAACTTTCAATTTTTTTTCTGTAGAAAGTCTGTTTTGCTTTTGTTTTTTTAACGTGGTAATATTTTCCTGTTTTCAGCTGCTGGACATGGATAATCTCCCCTTGACATGATCCTGAAATAATGAGAAGCTGTCAACAGATGTCGCTATGGCGTACCAGTGGCAAAAATTAAGTCCAGCTCAATTCCACCAGCTTCAGGAATACACCTCGTGTAAGTGTTAGAGAATCTTGGAAGTCTTGCTCTCAAATTGACCAGTTTCGGGAGTTTTGTAAGTGCAGAATATAGGTCAAGGTCAATTTCATCAGTTTTCAAAATACACCCGACAACATAAGACAGCAGTCTGGGTGGTTCTTGTTGAAAATAGAATGCATATCAAGTCTTAGATTTTCTTGTATTTAAAAAATCCATCGAAGTAAAAAAAAAAACTGGTATTATAGAGCATTTTAATATTGATTGATACAAGAAATGAAGGGAAAAACTGTTTTAAAGATATGTTGTTATATGGAGAGCTTGTTAGATAACTATATAAGCAATTTTTATTCAGGGGAGATAATTAGTTTTTTGTCAGGGCAGATAACTGTTTCACGCTTGCTTATTCAGGAGTGAGTATCTAGTTTTAGGCATGCTTATTCAAGGGTAGATAAGTTTTATTTTGGGGTTGTTGTTTCTAAATATGTATATGGAGAAGGTTTACATAGGCTGTGCCTGCTGCCCAATCACTTGACAATATGCCATCTATGTCAATTATGAAATATGTTGAAATGCAATTACGTACATACAGTTAAGGCTTCCTGTGCCAAGGGCAGATAACTCATTTAAACATGCTTTATAAAGATTTTTGTATCGAGTACATTGTTGATTGTGGGACTTGTTACTCATTTTAAAAGCATGCTAAATTAGAATTAGATAGCTGAAATCTTAGCATGCTATATCGGTGGGTGTCAAATATGCATGCTGGTGTAGGGGCAGATAACTCTGTTTGATTGTGAACCAAACCTCGTTGATGTTGTCATCCTATTTGTCTGACCTTTTACATGTTTTTTTGTATATTTTTGTTTTTGTTTTTATTCCTTGACTGATTTTAAAATCTAGCTAAGAAAAGGACAGGTATACAAACTAGCCTGTATATATATATAGGATATATGTATTTAGTGTTGTCTGTATTCGTATATGTTTGCATATTGTTTAACCATTGACCCTTAAGTACGAAATCCAGAATATTTTTTTTATCATAATATAACATGAGAAAATGTTCGCGATCATTCTATATAGTTGCGAAATAATTTAACCTGAAAGCTTTATTTTTTACTGGTCACAAATTTAGGACTAATTCTTAGATTTGATACATGGCAAGAACATTTTTAAGGAGAAATGAAAGAGAAAAGATTGAGTAGTTGATATAACAAAAAAAAAAAAAAAAAAAATTACTAAAACCTTAAGTTTGTTTTCTTTTGTTTATTCACCCAAAATTATAAGAATGATGACAATGTTCTACCTAACAATTGACGGAGAATCTTTGTCACTACCAGTAGTTTATTTTGAAACACCACGAATTAAACTGGATGCAGGGCATGTAAAATCATTGTCTAAATGTTCCACTCAAGCTTAATTGTCACTGGGTCAAATATTAAATTGGGTCAAGGTCACAGTTTGAAGTCCTTAATGCAGGAAAGTTGGTGTTTCGATCTTCGGAGCTTGTTTCCACATTACTAGGGAAGAGATGCATATGTCAATTTATGCATCATCTCATTTCTCTCTACTTTTTCTTAACCTTCAACATTTCAGTTATAAGCTACATATTCTAAAACTGAAAATATATTTATTCATTTATTTTTCGTGAACTTAAATTTATTCATGATACATTTTTTGCTATCTTTCAAAGTGCAAAGAATACATATTTTGATGTCTGTGCGGAACCCTTTTTTTTTTTTTTTTTTTGTGAAATCTTCTATCTCAGACATGTGGGGTTTTTTGCAGGGGGGAAATCTACAATATTTACAAATAGGTATCTCTAGATTAAATTTTGTGTTCGAATTGATAGTATTTCACCAGTCATGCATATATTTAAATGTGACCTTGACCCTAAGAAATATAAAGAGCACAATGATTATAACGATGTTATGAATAACCATACAGTTTATTACACTGCATGATGTAATTCATCACCATGTATATCAATAACTAAAGCCAGCACTTTGCTCAAAATCAAATTCATTCTATATTAATTTTTTCCGTTTCATAGTTACCGAAACAAAAGTATTTAAGATTTAAAAAAAATAACGATAATAAGGAAATTAGAATATTGGCATTAATTTTGTTTTGACATAAAATTATTTTTACTTTGTTACTAAATTCATTAACTTATTCACCCCTGAAGACATATTTTAACTCTTCCAATTCAAAGACTGGAATAGTTCATTATGAAATTTCAGGGGTGACTGAGTTAAAATTAATAAATTCATTAAAAATATGTATTATCTCTTCTTAAAAAAAATAATGACATATGTCATCAGGAATGACAATCTATACGTTGACTTCTGTCTTTCTAAATTACAATCTAAAATATTTATAAAAATAGATTTAAATCTTGTAATATGAAAGATCGCTTGGACGATTTCTTTACGAATAGACAAGTGTTACACAACACACAGCCCATTTTGTTATACACGGTTCCAGGTCACACAAATCCATTTAACATTGAACCTTAATACAAAGGGCTGATTTACACTTTACATAGAAATGTGTACAGTTGGACCAAGTTGAAGGTCTGGTTTAGACAGGTTTTCTTATTATATAGATTCAATTTACATAGAAATATACACGTGAACACCTACATCTATGTCTGATTTATAGAGATTTTCAGATTACACGTGGTTCTGTTTAAATAGATTATAATTTTTAACCCTTTCACCCCTATGTAACTTAAGTTAACTTAACTATGCATTGATCTGGATGAGTCCATTATGGTCTACAGTGGAAATTACAGTGTTAATTAAGCGAGTATACAATTTTGTAATTTTGTTTTGGCATCTTCCTGTTGGATGTCTGAGTTTTAACATACAGGACAAGTTTTCTCTTAAAGAGGTCTATTATTCATTGCACCGAAAAACGAAACAGAAAGCAACATGTTTTTGAAAATTGTAGAGATGATTTGATTTGTAAATCTTCAACAGGTAAGGAAGGTCATGGAGGTAAGCGGTATATCATTATTTAATCTCCGACTCACACAACTTGTAACATTAATGATTTATTCACTTTTGATTCAGAGTGCCTGGTATACTTTTTGTCTCTAAGTTCTGCTGTGACAAAATGGCAAGGGCTTTAGGGTAAAAACGCTTGTATTTGACCTATGATCTGTATAGAAGTTACCTGTGACCTGTATTAATAGCTATTTACGTTGTTAGGTGGGTTTTATGTTTTTTTCCCACTTTTTTTTTCATTTAAAGTGACAATTAATTAAGTACCGGTACAAAACTTTGATCAATACTTGATAAATACCTGGGTAATTAGCAATAACATTCAACAGGTAAAATCCTGATCTCGTTTCTTGACTTCTGTTTGTGTAATAACTACCGGTAGATATATCTTACTATAACCTAAAACTTACATTGATTTTAATTAAAATTTAGAAAATATTATGATCTTTCTGAAAAGTCTTCAGATGAACATCATTTATCCACTGTATAAGAGGAAGTTATTTACGTGATTAACAAGTTAGTTGAATAAATTTTGAAAATCTTTCCACTATTGATCAGAAATGTCCTTTAACTTATGTGAATAAATTTACATAATCAATATTCCAGATATTCATATGATTTCAAAAGTGATTAAATATTATTTGACCTTTGAATAACAACATAACAAGCTTACTTCAAAAAATAGCGATAGGAGAAAACCGGAGATAGGCAAAGTGATTTTAATTCATTTAGCTTAAATGGTGTGGAGCTAAAATCTACGCCTTCACAGCAGAACGACGAGGCAGACACTAAGTATAGCAGGACTCGGAGTTGTTCTTGTTGCAGTTTTCCTTGATCTTTTAGCTTTGCAGCAGTGACACGTTACTTCCTCCACACTATGTAAAAACGTAAATCCTCTCTCATCCCAGTTACAAATCACACTTTCTTCTAATGTAGACAGCTACAAGACATACTTTTAAAACTATATTCTGAATATGCAACATCTATGGCTAAGGGGGGGTGATCAAAACTGACAAATTTTGTCTGAAAGTAGATACACTAGTGGTTTCCTTGATGTTAACGTTTTGATTAAATATTACATCAGATGTTAAAACAACCAATGTAAGGCTTACATTTAATTAATTCCTCCAAAATATTCACGATGCCTCAGTATTTTTAGCTCATGACTCTTATGAATATTTAAGATGCCTCATTGCTGCTAGCTGGCCCTCGTTAATATTTAAGATGCTGCTGCTAGCTGAATTTCATGAATATTCAAGATGTCTCACTGTTGCTAGCTGACTGTCATGAATATTAATTTCATTGTTGCTGGTTGACCCTCATGAATATTCAAGATGCCTTAGTGTTGCTTGCTGACCTTCATGAATATTCAGATGTCTCAAAATATTTATAACTGACTCTCATGAATATTCAAGATGCTTCAGTGTTGCTAGCTATAATTAAGCCTCATGAATATTTAAGTTGCTGATAATTAATCTTGATAAAGCATTCTCTATCATGTTTCTCTCTGTTTGATTCAAATAATAATACAACATGAATTTTCAAAACTATTCTATTTACTAACCTGTACTGTGCTAGATGGAACCAGACTTTTAAAGCTCTACCTAATGACAATTGTGTGTGACTCACATAGAATGTAACTTTAATTTAGGGTTGTAGTTTTAGATTTCTTCATCAGGTAAATGCAATGTTCTCCCAACATATCGCCAGGTATTTGTGTGACATCTACCACCTTACTGTCCACTTTAGATATAGGGTCTGGCCGCAATCTCCAAAGTAACAAATTTCACAAATACTGAATAAAACTATAATACCGGACCAAACATTCTAAGATTTTGTTTTAAAACTGTCCATGTTGAAATGTCTCAAAAACATGTTCATCAATCAATGGCGTCACAGTTACAGAAGGAAAAAGAAGCTGACAGCATTCTTCTTTGACGTAACTATTAGGTATAACTATTAGGAAGGTTGGCTTGTTTTATGGTTTTACTCATGAAAATCAGATCTAGACAGGTAACAAAAGATCTGGGACAAGCAGTGAATGTTTATACTGTGTTCATTAAAACACAACTTAAAGTTGATCAATAAAATGAATCACATTTCCCAGATATATCTAAAATGGAAACTTTGCAGTATTTAAGAACACAGGACTTACATGTAGTTACATAGTTCCAAACTTTCTTTGTAGACTTTAGTTTCTGGAAAAATGACTTACTGAACATTAGGATATTAGACTTGATATTTTAGTGAAATCTTCCAGTGTCCAGATGATATTTGCGTGTAAACATTAGTTAGTTAGATAGACTCTCTCACTTTTCTGTTTCTTTATTTCAACATTTTCATGTCTATCGACTACCATGTCTATGTTATACCTAAGAAAAGGTTATGCCTCAAGTCTGGAGGCCAGAATCTCCTAACTTCAATGAGAATTCTGTTTTTTTTTGTTTGTTTTTTTGAGCGAAGTATCTCAATCGGTTTGAGCAGATTTGCTTGTGGTTATGCCTTGCACTCAACTTACACCAATTTTACACTAAACTTACACTAATATTATATTGATTTTATACTGAACTTGCATCAATTTTACACTAAATTTACACTGATGTTATTCCGTCTTTGCGTATTGCAGAGTTATCTTCTCTTGTGACCAGGTATTGATTGTTACGTTACGTCATTGGTTTGTGAGAGAAAATTACGTCGTTTTCTCAAAAATTTATGACGTTACTGTCACAAACAAATGACGTAACAATCAATACCTGCTCACAAGAGCAGATAACTCTGCAATACAAAAAGACGGAATATTTATTATATGCTGAATTTATACTGATTTTGTTATCAATTTACACTGTTTTTACACTGAATTTACACTGATATTATACTGATTTTATGCTGATCATACACTAATTACACTGCACAATGATATATTTCACTTAACACTATGAACTAATGACTGATGTATGTTGCTAATATCATTGCTTTAACAGACGTATAGCACGGACGTTACATCATGTCCCGTCTTATTGATATTAACTCATTCGCCCCTGAAATTTCATAATGAACTGTTCCAACCTTTGAATTAGAAGAGTTCAAATGTGTCTTCAGGGGTGAATACTTCAAATTCAAAATGGTGAAAATAGATGGAGATTTTAATCTCTTTTATTAAAATACATCTTATGTTGTATTACAGCTACTGATATAAATCCCATTTGAAATTTTATCACTTTTTATTTTACTTTGTTTATTTTTCTTTAAGTTTGATTAAGTTTTCCTCATGAACCCGTACAATATTTTGCCAGCCTTTCAAACTTTTCATGGCGAAGAAACTCAAACCATGCATGTTGTAATGTCTGAAAATATCTAGAAAATACCTACAGTGATACTTTAGTTACCAAAGCTTTTATGTAAAACTTATACTCTAAATTATTAAAAATAGTTAGAGTTGCTTTAACACAGGGAATTAATTGAGGTTAAACAATAAGATTTAGCTGATATCAATTGTAAATATGGCAGTGACAAATCTAGCCTTTGTTTAATTATTACACTGACAATCTTAAGAAGTGGACTACATTTCATTTTGATTTTCATTTGCTGTGATATAAAAGATTAATATATATACTACATATTTATCAGTTGAATTTTCATATTTGAATTACTGCACATATAGGGAGAGTTTTATATCACAGTTAACTGAAATCAGGATGTGTGCATAGACAATCTGTCTGTAAGCAAGATGCACATTTATATGCATATTCAATATAATTATAGTATCAGTTTGTATTTCTCAGGAAATGGTTTCAGATTTCTTCCGCTGGAGTTTAAAGTTATCACTAATCCATACTGAAGGTCGTCAAATTCTAGGATACATTGTACTAGATTGCTTCCAGATATTCAATTTCAAACATTCAATAATCAGTTTATGTTATGTATAAATGCAGACATTAGACTTGATTAAATCTGTCTCTTTTTCGTACACCTGACTAACACCCCCATCTACTAAAAAAATTGGTATAGCCCTGTTAAAGAAAATTGTAGAGTAAGTCCAGGACAGTTCAAATGGGAATTCAATATAGGGGTGACAGGGGTTGATTTCATTAAGTCTAGTCTATGTATTAATGACAAACATCAATCGAATATCTGGGATCTTATTGGGCAACAGATGTCCGATCTGGTGCCAATAAATACTCCCTTCTGGACAGCGCGACGTATTCTCCCGCACTTCCTACGCAACTAATACAATCCTATATTCAGTACACATATATATACATACAAATGAACGGAAACTGATCTAAATACAGTTGAATACATTGTTAAGATGATGAGCTTGAAGAAACAAAATAAATATGGGTTTATGTATTGTACATACATGTGCATGCATAACTGTCAGCACAAAAATCACAAAAATTAAACGAACACTAAAATATCTCTATGAACAGTAAGTAATACAGAAAAAAATTGAAAGGCAGATCCATATTGGGGATCATAGGTTTTAAAAATTACACTTCAAGCGTTTGATAAAAAACATTCATCTTGCACTGCTGTTCTGTGATGCCCAATCTAGGTAAAGCTACTTAGTAAAGAAATACAAGTTTTTGAAATACATTTGCATAAGCAAAGAGTCTGTGCTGCAAATAATAGATTAGCTATCTGAATACATTATAAGTTTACCATATTTGGAACCTCAAAACATGCTGCAAAAATCCTTCACCCTCCTTCAACCTCTCCCTGTTTCCACCTGAAGCCTTCTCTGGTTCTTACCTGGAATTCAACCTACACCAGTTCATGGGGTTTCATCTTCTATAGCATCTTATTTCCTTTGAAAAAATATTAAAATGTATAAATTTAATTTCTAGATCCAGATTGTCCTAAAATCATATCAGAGTTTTCATTGTTATTTAAATTTAAAAATAAAAAAGCAAAAATTTTAATTAAATCAATGAAATTAACATACAAATAAAAAACATGAAATTTGTACACATGTAAGTGATTTTGTGTCTTGGTACACATTGAGCATGAAATTTCATTTTTGTAATAAATTAATAAAATTGGAGTGGGTATTGATACTTGCATTATGTACATATCTTCAATCACAGTTTGTAACGGGGCTTTTGATTGGTTTATGCATGAACTTAAGAATAATTTCAGTAACCGAAATATGAAATGTAGCATGGTTTCTGGTTTCTTTGGAATGGTTTTCATGGTTTTACTATCATTTTACGTGGCATTTGGGCATTTTTGAATGACAGTTGACCAATGCAATCTCGCATGTGTGTAAAATGTGCTCTCTTGTTTGCAGATTCTTCCCGTAAACTAAAGGATGTGCTGGAAGAATTCAATGGAGACGGCGTACTGTCCAAGTACAACTCCGAAGGGGTGAGATTATAGTTTTCATACACAGATGCCTTATCATTTCTGACACGGTTTTCCATACTTTCCAATTCTCCCCATGTTGGAGGGAGAGTCCCATTTTTGGACCCTTAAATTGAGTATTTTCAACTTTTGAATTAGCTAAACTATTCCTATTTAGTTCATCTGAAAGAACAGCTCAAAAGATGCCTTATATTTAAGTGTGATTTTTCCATAAAGTGTATGTGTACACATTTTATTTAATCTCCCCCATGGAAATTTCAAAAAGTGGGCAAGTATGGTTTTCTAAAAACCCTATTATAGTGTATTTTTGGGATAATAAAAAGTAAAGAATGATAATTTATATTTAATATCGTAATCAGTAGTCCAACACTGATACAACCAGAAGTGCTTTCAGTTTTCACTCCATTCATGTATGTCATGACGTCTGTGCATCACTTTGTTGGGGGTATATTTAAAATATTCTGTCCCCTACAACGGTATGCAGGTCTTTGCTGGGATGGCAGAATGTCATGACCTAGTACAATCAGTTATCGTGTCTCACTACATACAGAGCTGTGGCCCTTTGTACATTCTTGATACAAAAGTTTCTCCAGAGGTGGGGGACTGTCCGTTAATGTTAGATATTATATTGCACTGACAGCAGGTTGGACGATGCAACCTTTTTAAGCATGTTTCTGATATTATTCTATTGTTTCAACCAGCTACAGATATTAATTTTTGTTCATTCTAAAATTTCAAACATTATATTAAAAAAAAAAAAAAAAAAAAGAAAATCAGCATATGAGATATTTTTTAAAGTGCATATCTGACAATTTTTTTTTTATTCCCAGCCAATCGGATATGAGGGTTTCAGTCTATTCATGGAGACGTACCTCGATGCAGAAGTGCCGGAGGAACTATGCAAACATCTGTTTCTGTCATTTATGAAGAAACCGTCGCCACAGACAGGCCCTACTGTGGGTAAGGAATTCCACGTTAAGGACGTGGCTGCGGTTACCGCATCCCAAACCTTGTGTGCCCCCATCAATACCCATATCGGCCCCGAATTCCTTTTGGAACGGGCCGAAAAACATCACGGATTTGCCGAAAAACTTCACGGACTCACAGAGAAGCTACAACTGCACAGCCTAACAGGGCACAATCGTCATGATAGCGGGGAGTTGGGGCGGCGTAGCGGAGCAGGTATAGGTGTACTAACCCAAGCCATGTGTGTTGTTGTCCTGTGGTGATGGTCACGGCTAGGTGGTGCTATTGTCAGTGTTTGTCAGTCGTAGCGAGAATCTGTTAGCGTAGAACTTCTGTCTATCTCTATAAACATATACATTGTACTTGCGATGCATCTGTGTTTATATTGTCAATATATGACTGTTACAAAAATTGTGTATTATTTTTTCTTACAAAAAAAGTGTTTTTTAAATTTTCATATTTTATGTAATTTTTGCTTAAACTGATACTTTGTTTTTGTGAAATGTCCCTCATCATTAAAAATACAACTTTGGTCATTTCAAACCTAGAGACATGTAAATCTTAGATACATTTTTCGTACGAAGATTTAAACTACAGTAACCATGTTTTTATCACTTAAATGTTCTACAAAAAAAACTATTCCTAAAAGCATTTCTCAGACTTCCAGCTATGTTTGATCTTATTTAGTTTGTCTAAGAAAAAAGAAAACGTGAAAAAAGCATAATAGTTACTGTAATATTTTGTATTTTCCATATCATTTCTCATGTCTTTATATCAGTAAAAAAAAAAATGACAAGTATTGTACACAGTGACATAGAAAAAAAAAATCATGACTTCAAGATTTTTGTTTTCAAATTGACGTGTTTGCAAATGACTAGGAAAACTCAAGCTTTAATAAATTTTCACTAGCTATAAATCTGTCAAAGACAAGATGACCGCTTATCTAATCATAAATAATCTCGTACGAGACAAGTACAAAACGATAAAATGCTTTGATTGACATTTACTAAAGCTTCGTCATCAGCTCGATAAAAAATAATGAAAAAAAGACACTCCCACCTTGATTTCTGTCAATCATGAATGAATCATCATTAATGCCGAAAGAGAGAGAAGTCATTTATATATAAAAAAAAAATGTGTTTTTAAGTGATTTTGTTTTACAGCTACAGCAAACACAGACTACTGTCCTTAGCAAAAAGATCTGTATGTTCCCAAAATAAAGAGAAAAAATAGGAATATTTTCCAGATTTTAAATTAAAATAATGCAATATTTTCCCAATTCATGTATAGGTACAGATAAAAGACTTAATATTATATTTAGGATTAGGAGAAATTAACAGAACTCTACCTAAAATTAACTTAAGTGCATTTTAATTATTCAAAATAAAAAATCATAAAAATAATATATATAGTCATAAAGGTCAAAGGTGACGTTAGGGTTAGATATGAAACGGTAAGAACTGTTAAGTTTTCAATCTTAAGCCAGAAAGTTGATTTTTACTTAAGCTTTATTTGTAACTTGAAGATTATTATTTAATCCAGGTAGGATGATCAGGTAAAAGAAAAAAAAAATTGTAATTTGGAAGGTCCCATCACGATGCAAATATTTTTTAAAAAAACGTCTCGTCCAATACAGCATGATAATTATTGTACAACTGCCATTCTGCCTGGCTGATTTCCATGTGGTTTCGAATTTGACTTCAAGGTTATTTTAATCTTGTATATATAGGAGGTAAAAATCAACCAAACATCACCTGTGTGTTGTTCCCAGATGTAGTGGTAACGGAAATCCAATGTTCATATATCCAATCAGATCAGGAAATTTCCTGGAAATTCCAGATTTATATTCAAACTATTGTCAAAGTCGGACAAAGAAAAACACATGTTTAATAAAAAAATATATACCTTTATTGTGGTCAATAAAATGACTAACAGACATGACAGAATTTTTTTTCTCTTGTTTCACTCTGCGGAAATATTCTCTTCTTCAATCTGATAAATAATTTTGTAACAAGTATACAAATAATTTTATAAGATTGTTTGTGGAATTGTAAAATGTATTATTTGTATTTCAGCCTCTCATATTGTGTAACTCTTGGCTGCGTCATATTTCTAAATGTTACAGGCTCTCTGTGATTTTGCATGGGTATGTACCTATCCTCTGTCATTTCTCCCGACTCATCACTATAAAGTGGAATTTCCTCACCAATAATGAAGTTTTTTTTCCCCTTTCTGTTAAAAATTCCACACAGTCATCAAAATAGCACAGAAGTTATTGAAAATTAATTAGGTCAAATTATTTTTGGTTGTCTCATTTTTCACCAACTCATCCCACACCTTCACTTTGACGTTCTGTCTTCATTCTTTGACATGCAACCTTCACATTTAACCTTCTTTTCAGTCTTTCACATCAATGCCCTTTAAATCTTGCATCATTTGTATTCATCTTTCACATCCTACCTTATTTCTCTGTCATTCACATCACTGTTTCTTTCGGTACTTCAGATTGACTTCACAAACAGCTGTGTTCAGACAATGATTTTTATTTATAAATTATGAATGATTTCTGTGAGTTTAGATCAAAGTTAAAGGGAGGTATATATAGGTCAATCAGTGTTTTGGTCAAAGGTAATGCTTTACAAAAATGCATTTTAAAGGGAAGGAACCTGAAGAAAATGTAGCCTAACATTTGTCAGTGATCGTATAAACGTTCTGTATATTTGACAGAGTGTTAACCCATCCTTTTAAATAGGGATCATAACACTTAATGGAAATGACAACGACCATCAGAAATGTTTTGCTTCGACTATGTTTCAATTCACCTTAAATTCATCATTACCATAGCAGTTGGTTACACTGGGGTTTTCATAATCTATTCAAATCAACAGATCTTTACATACAAAGTTTTAAAAATAAAATAAGTTACTAGATTGATTTTTTTTGAGTAGATGAAATGTTTCTTAAAGCACCATTTAAATCATCACCATTTAATTTTCAGTCTTTGTAAAATTGGAAGATTTTAAAATTATAAGTTTTTCTTTCTTTTGCATTTTTGACTGAATGTTTGTGCATGTTTTAAAAAGTTTTATTGATTTGTAAAGAACAGATCTATTTCATCACAAGATTTATTTATGATTTGATTTTGATTATTTTTTTTAGTTGGCGTTGAATGCATCAGGTATTGTCTGCATGTATTCTCC
>JAUMHH010076541.1:0-22544 GCA_032359455.1 Chlamys rubida
ATATTTGAATATGACTTGCCAGGGGGTTGAAATTTAGGGTGACTATTACATCTTTTAGGGGGCTTGTTGAACCTTAACAAGCACTGGAGACAGCCAAATCATATTTAGTTGCTTGCAAATGACAATCAAGGACTTATTCACAGTCGGAGCGTCAGTTTAGGGTCAGACAACACGCAAGATCTATAAAAGTATGCATATATCTCTCGTCTAGCATTGTTATATTTCATTACCGAAATATTCCCTTTCCTCTGTCAAAAATATCAACGAACAGATTGTCAGGTCGTTGAATTAAAAGTGTATCATGCATTTTAAAGCATTGTCTTGATACGAGTTGCATTTGTGCCAATTAAGAAAAAACAGTTTCTGAAAGATACATTCTATTAAAGAATCTTCACATTTTGTCATTTAAAAAATATGACAAATCAACGTCTTTATGGTAACAAAGTAAAACTTGATTGACAGAATTCAATATTTCCTGAATCTCTCCCGAAATAGACCATGAATAATAAGAGTTATTTATGTTTTAAGTGACTGAAGCAGACACGGGTTATATAGGTCTCGTCATACCGTTTCTACAATAAAATGCCAATGTAAAGGTTCATGAATGGTGTCGCTTAGTTGCTAGGATACGACTCGTCAGTTCATATATATTAGTGAGAGTGTGGAACTTGGAGTATATGTTAAGGATCGGGAACAGTCTGTGGATAGTGTGGACACGCAGTATATGTGTTCATTATGAAAAAGAATGTGCACTATTGGTAATGGTTGGGTTTGGTTAAGTATTTATTTTGTTTAACGTCCTACTAGAGTTCTTAAAAATAAGCCGCTAAAGTTTACGCCTAAGTTTACGTCTAAGTTTATGGAAGGGAGCATTTATTATTTGTTCTCCAGGTACACGGTAGCTCATGTCACAGGGTATGTATACACATCTGCGTGTATGTATGCATTTGTCGTTTAGTATTTATGCATTTATAGCTATATACACTTGTGTTGTAACTGCAATTCATTGTCGTCCTATATACAATTTGAAACATATTTAAACTTTTTGCAATAATGAATGCTCCCTTTATAAACTTAGACGTAAACTTAGACGTAAACTTTAGCGGCTTATTTTTAAGAACTCTATTAGGATTACTTGTCACATCAAACCAATACGGTAATTTCTTTATTAACCTGGTATCAAAGAGTGAATGTAAACATGCTTTACCTATATATGACGCCCTGGGATGACATAATCTGACAAACAAGATCACGTGTATCAATACCTACCAAACCTGGGTGGTCCACCACTGATCATGACTGTGGATTAAAATTCTACCCACTTAATATCTCAAATTTCACTCTGAGCTTTTAATGATTCAATTAAAATTCACATCCATCCAGGGTATATTGCTGTGATCTGTTATAAGTAGCTAGAACACTTAGAATACATGAATTAGAATTAACCGCTAGGATCACTATTTTCTGGTCCTCTGAACAATGCAACCATTACTACAATACAGGCCATTGGTTTTATGATAAAGGTCACACAGAGGTTCAGCTATATAATATCAAAGAAAGATACCTAAATCAACAGTCCAAACACAAAAATAGACACCAAAAATATACGTTAGTAAAGGTGAACTTATTTTGAAGGTTTTTGGTTCCTGAAAACAAAAATACCATCCATAATAGCACTAGGAGCCTGTATAAACTAGCTTTCCTACTGTTACAATAACTTGTTGAGAGTTCTACATCTTAACAAACAATCAGGTTATAGGCCTAGGGTGTTCACAGAGTTTTAAGCAATTAAAGTGCTATCGTGCTGAAATGTAACAACTTGGACATGGTACCATGTCACTCCGTCACCTTACTCTGATAATGGGCTAATCAAAGGTACAGTGTATTTTATACCTACAGAAATGACAGTAACCCATTCATATAACCTACTAGAGGACTAAAGCCTGCTATAAGAGACCACTTCTAACTACCTACTGGTGAAACATATGTCCTTTTAAAGCTTCTTACAATGTACTTACTTCAAATAGCATGTGGTGAAACACAGGATGGCCAATACAAGCTCAGTTTAGTACTTAGTGTATTATAAGATAGATCCCTTATTCATGAAACTGTTTTCATGTTCAAGCATGGATTCCATGTTCAAATTATTAACTTGCTTAAATCATGTGACATGATCAAATGTAATGTGTAGAAATGGTATTCAGCTTCCAAATCATCAACAAAATGTGTTGTCACCAGAACAAGAAATTGAGCTTGAGCACAGAATCTGAGTTTGAGCGTTGGAACGGTTTCATGGATACAGGCCCTGATCAAATCTTATAGGAGTATATAGCTATAGTGATACCATGTATACCCAGAGGTGTATTATAAGTATAGATATGATCATTGCTAGCACTCAGGTATGACCATCACACATCCTTTGACCAGATGGGTGGTCATCAAAAGGTGCAGGACAATCATAGATCATACTCAGGTATAACAGTTTTAATGTGAGGAATTACGGCAGATGTCGTGTCGGACACACTTCAAGGCGACGTTAACAGTTCCCACCCTCACATCACCTGTGTAGATACCTACAGGCCTGAGGAATGTATTATTTGACCCGAGAGCTGTTTTACACCTTTGGGAAAACTTTTAGACCTGTTACCTTGAGCAACTAAATCAAGGCAGACTTGCAGCTCTCACCTGCAGCTCTCCTTTGTTAACAGTATTCAGGTATGGAACACAGTAATCAATATTAACAGTATTGTTAAAATCTCTTGAGTTTTCAAGTTTTCATATTCAGACATATAGCAAAACTTGAAACTTGAAAAAAATATCCATTCAGTTTCCAAAATATAAGAAAGTAATGAAAATAGTTTTTTTTACAGAAGGAATAATATTCTCAGGCAAAGTAAGCTAACATAGCATGCAGCACTGGACACTTGTCATTAACGTTCCCCACATGTATCACATAAAGGATGGAGGACCTCTAATGACTGCTGGACATGACAACTGAATAATGTATTTACTCTGTCCAGTCACTCTGACCACAACCAGCCTTTCATATCTTGACCACCAGACATTGCGGTTTACCTGACCACACCATTGAGGGTCCTGACCTTTTGCAAGGTCAAACATAAAGAAAGTGGCAAATCTTTTGAGAAATAACTGATACAACACAAATTCCTGAGGCTTGTAAATTGTGACCTTTCCTCGCCTTGCTGTTACATTAATCCCTGTCCTGTCATTTCCTGAAGGCACTCCGTCTCATACACTTTTACTTTGCCGAAAAGTGCAACATTCATAACAATTTATGTGATACATAAGATGGAAAATGTTTTTTCTGGAAATCAATGTAACTTTATTTGATTAAATCAACAAATATCAAGTAGATACCTCTGACTTGTTATTGCAGATTTTAATTTCGAATAAACAGAAAGTGTTTGATAAAGATAGTCACTTTGCATTTAAAATGAATATCACCTGTTTTACTTGGTTAAAATATGTTTTGTCGATGTCAATAACTATGGTTCAAGTATATTAACTCAGTATTGTAACCTGCCCTTTTGGCCCCTTCACATTTTCTTAACTTCTGTACATTTTCCCATCGCCTTCAGCAATCTTTGTCCCTTGCAGGCCTGTTATTATACACGACCCATTCCAATTTCAAGTGTTTTTCCCTGTCCCCACCTCCCATCTTTATCACGTTAAAGACCTTAACAAACCTACACCCACTTTTCATCCACATTTTTCCTTTCCCTACATTTTTGGCCATGGTTTACACCAGGCCCTGGCATTTTGTTCACCTTGGCATTTCCACACCTTGACACCTAGCCTCTGACCAAAATTAATAGGATGTAATTGTATCCACATTAGGGAAAGGTCACTCCAGGTACAGTCGCACATCCTACATAATGAGAGGGTAAGACCGTTTAGGCCGTGATTGATTTACCTGGACTGACCTTCAGGCTTTGTCATCATTAGATATCACATAGGTAGGTGTTAACCACATATCATACCTGTACCTACCTGTACATGGTCCAGGTATGACCCTCAGGTGTCAAACCACAAACCAGTCTCCGAGGATTCTGTGGTTATTTATTTGGTACACATAGATAACACAAACTAAGGTCTCGATTCCCAGACCTTTTGGTCTTTGTGATACAATATGTTAAACATGTTGAGTCCAAATGATGCCTGGTAAACAAGCCATGCATATATATATAGCTCATGAGACTAGAATCCACATGGAAGGTCGCCTGTCTTTTGCATATTTCAATTCAGTAAAGAATGCAAATAAATGCTATTTCTTTTGTTCTATAATTGGAGGATAAATATGGTATAAAAGATGTCATGGTAAATTTAAATTTAACAAGAGGCCAAATGGGCCTGCATTGCTCACCTGGTATTCATCTAACACGTGTAACCCAAAAGTGATCTAAAATAAAGCTTCTGGGAAAATATCAGTATTTTTGACTATAAGTCATTTAAAAGAACCTGTTAAAAGATTTTAAAACATTTGACCCCTGTGACCTTGAAAGTCGAATAAGGTCATTACGTTGACAAACTTTATAGCCCTTCATCTCAGCATGCAACTTGCAACATATCACCACCCTAGACCTTTTGTTTATTGAGATTAGGTCATTCAAATGTTTATACATATTTTACTAAATGTAACCTTAAAAGTGGGTCAAGGTCATTCGAATGGAAAAGCTTAATTCATCGAAGCACACTACTAACCAAATATCAACATTCTAGGCCTTATGGTTATTCAGAAGTCGTTCAAAGATTTAAACATATTTGACCCCTGTGACCTTGAATATGAGTGAAGGTCATTTATATAAACAAACTTGGTAGCCCTTAATCCTAGCATGCTACTGGCAGGATATCATCATCCTGGGCCTTTTGGTTATTCAAAAAAGTTGTTTAAAAGATTTTAACATATTTGACCCCTTTGAATACAGGTCAAGGTTATTCATTTTAACAATCTTGGTAGCCCTTCATCCAAACATGCTACTGGTCAAATATCAACATTCTAGGCCTCATGGTTATTCAGGAGAAGTAGTTTAAGTTTTTTTATACATAGTGACCCCTGTGACCTTGAATATGAGTCAAGGTTATTCATTTTAATAACCTTGGTTAGCCCTTCATCCCAGCATGCTCCTGACCAAATATCAACACCCTGGTCCTTTTGGTTATTCAGAAGAAGTTGTTTAAAGTTTTTTAAGATAATTGACCTCCTGTGATTAGGGAAGGTCATTCATTTGAACAAACTTGGTAGCCCTTTATCCCAGCATGCTACTGGCCAAATATCCTCAACCTGGGCATTTTGGTTATTCAGAAGAAGATGTTTAAATTTTTTTAAGACAATTGACCCCCTGTGACCTTAAATATGAGTGGAGGTCATTGATTTGAACAAACTTTGTTGCCCTTCATCCCAGTTTACTTCTGGCAAAATATCATTACCCTGGGCATTTTGGTTATTCAGAAGAAGTTGTTCAAAGTTTTTTTAAACATATTTGACCCCTGTGACCTTGAATATGAATATGGGTGAAGGTCATTTATTTGAACAAACTTGGTAGCCCTTCATCCCAGTTTACTTCTGGCTAAATATCATCACCCTAGGCCTTGTGGTTATTAAGAAGAAGTTGTTTAAAGTAAAATATTGACACCGGACGCTAGATGGATGGACGACGGATGCCTCGCAAATTAAGCCATAAGCTCACTTGGCCCTTCAGGCCAGGTGAGCTAAAAATGGCAAACAGGTAGATACATGGTATGCCAATATTATGTTCAGAGTACAGATCCTTTAAACCCTGTCCACTGATATCTTAAGTTACAAGCAATTAGACATATCAATATATTTCTACCACTATATCAGCCTGGGTTATCTGTCCTCAGTGTCAGATCTTATCCACCCCAATGGTTTATAGAGAAACCTGTTTCATTCAGCCGATTTCCACTGGACATTGGGCCAGTAAATTAGACATGTGGTCAGTTGTTTCCCCATGAATCAAGCCATTTAGATAGGGTCCAAGATTTCTGCTAATGTATGGACAACAGCCTTCCATACTTATGTATACACAAATGTCAGTTAAGTTTGATGTGAAAAGCTATGAAAAAAATATTATTAGATGCTAAAAACTGAAAATCAGGTTTTATTTTATAGACATTGATATTTAGAAAGGTACCGGTATATGGTAGCTAAGTACCTGTAGTTCACTAAAGTGGGAAGGTACTAGGAAAACAGGGAACTAATGTTTACAAGTAGAGTAACCTAAATGAAGGGTACTGTGTATATAACCGTAGTACACATCTGTAGTTCAAACCCAGCTTAACCTTGTTCATTCTCATCTTTTCAGTCTCAATACGTAAACTACACTTACTAGTTTTATCCATGTTTGTCCTTGTTAACTACAAAAGTCCACCATGGTTTTCTTTTTAATAAACATAATACATGCATTACATTTAAAAAAATAATTTTTAATTCATTACACAAAGTTTTACATATATCTCCATATTTTTTAATTAAGAAACAATTATCTTCTACATATTAAAAATTTAGCATAATTAACTTGTTTTGTTTAATTCTCTGTAAAGTAACAACTTGCATGTCCTACCATGACAATTTTGTGACATGCCTAAACCTTAATTAACTACGTTTCTTTATTTAATGAAGGAATAGTTATGAAGATCGCTGTCATCAGGTACCCTAAACAAAAAGAATTTATAAACAGGTGAATCAATCACCTGACACTGTCTTCAGGTTTCCCTATATGTAAAGCACCTTGTAAATTGATAGAAAAATGCTTTAAATCATTTTACATTTAACATTTAACTCAAAAACATAGGTGACCAGAAGGTGGTTTTAAAGTGATGGGATTTCAAAGACTCTTTTTCGAAAACAATCATATAGGGATTGAAAATGTAAATGTAAATATATGGATTAAATGGCGTTTTTTAGGGCTTCATGCAATAAGGATGTAACCGATTTGCGTTCATACCGGTATGAAAATTTAAAAACCACCGTTCAATCCATATATTTACATTTTTACTAAAGAACGAATGTTTGAGTTTATTTATTTGTTCTTAAATTATTTATTTATTTACTGCATTTTGTTTATGCGTAGCCTTTAAACAACAAAGGTGGAACAGCCCTATTTTAATGAAATTGGCGCCAATAATTAACCGTAGTCATTTGAGGGTTTGACGCAGGGGCATTGTCCATATTATCCGAAGTGAAGCGACAAGACTCGCATTGAACAAGGTTAATCCATGACGTCATAAGTAAACCACGTGTTACGTCACAAGAGTTTTTGCTTTCATACTCACATACAATAGACTGTTGACAATGTCTTTATTTCTGTGCGACCTCCACACTTCCTGTTGTACAGCAAGGCCACCAGGACTACATACCCATAACAACATTATTTACAAGGTGTGGAGGGAAAAGCCCAGTAAGATCTACCCTATTTTGTCTCCTCTAAAGTCCTCTCAGCTTATTATAATGCAGGTATGTGTCTCCGTGGTGGGACCCTTTAGCCAAGGTGAATGAACAAAATATATCCTGATGACACTGATTCTGATGAGCCATAAAATGCCCATAGCAACCCAATTATATCGGAATCTCAACCCCACAATTACATTAAAATAAACACAAAAAACTTCCCACATTTCCACATTCTTGTCTTCTTCATTTACATGTAAAATGTGTATAAAATTTCCAACTCTAGACATTTAAGCCATGACATCCGAATATAGGTTTCCTTTTTTTAAGTGAAGTCCACACATAAACCTTAGTGTGATTGAAATGCCTAAACGGATTAGGTTGGCTCTTTATGTCAGCAGTGCATTGTGAAAATTTGAACCAAAACTAACAAAAATGTGACACTATGGGCTACCTGGCATTGGAGTATCTCTGTTTTTATGTTATAATTACCCACTTGTGCCTAAAAGTAAAACTGCCATGAAGATGACACCTGCCCCAGCATCACCCCTACTGCTGTCACACAGAAGCCTCGACCGACAAAAACTGCCCAGCAAACTACTATTTACAGGCTCATCAAAGCAGAGATACATTCTAACAAGTACAGATAACACAAAGTTCAGGCAGATAGGTTTTAGAAAGATGAACATTATGATATCACTACACATGTATTGTCCTTGTTGTAGGGAAACATGATTCTTTGTTACCCCAAGATAAATCAACCTCCTGAAACAAAATTTACCGAGAGGAAACAAAGAATCATGTTTCCTTACCACAAGAGTAATAAATATTTTATTATACCAAAATAGAACACAACAAACTCCCCTTTTACAGGTCTAGGTACTTAGCATTGGCTAACTTATACTATTTTCAAAGGTGAAACAAAAATCGGAATTCAGCTTCAAGCAGGTTCTTTCATTTATCGACCAGCTGTCCAATTATCATCAATCTTGCTGACCAATTCTTACAATTTTTTAGTACTGTAAATTCTTGTGATTATATAATCCATGTTCAATTTGATGTTGCATGATTTTCATAAACTGTACGCAAATCTATGCATTTTGAAAACAGAAAATCTTTATAAAGATGCACTTTAGGAAAATTCAATAAAATATGATCTTAAAACATACCTTTAATGAATAAATTACAACAAAAATCAGTTTGAGTAGTTGGAACATTGTATCAACTGTTTGTCCACACAAGTGCCATTTCATGTAACTCAAGGTTAATCACTGAACTTGTTAGTCAGGCAGGTGTAATTAATCAGATCAATACACAAGTTTTTAATTAAACAGGGGCAAACATTTATAAGGTAACTTATCTATGATATAGTGAAAACTTGTCAATGTAAATCAACGACCTTCAAGATTACAAAGGTCACTATCACTTACACTTCAGAGAATGTCAACAACTTTTGAAAACTTGAGGTTTAACCTGTACAGGTAGGTTAACGAGAGGTAGATATTGGCTGGGTAGATCCTGGCCTATCTGTCAGCAGTATTGAAGAACTTGCTTCAAAATGATGCTTCAAATAACCCTTATATAATGTTGATAACTGGGATTTTATCGTAGTTTTCACAAACTCTTGACCGGCTATTTACTACATACCTGAGAGGTTAGGGCCTGTAGCACACAATCTCCCACTCAGGTAAAGTCAATTCATGGGTGGGTTTATCAAGGAAAATCCTTTATCTTATCTACATACTTCAGGTGGATTTGGAAACTCTCCTTACCTAAACAAAAATTATACCTGACCAAGTGTTTATACTACCAGACGGTCATTTGTCCACTACTTACCTTGTCCAGGTAGTATTGGATAACTCACCACAAATGTTTTAATCCCCTTTTTCAACACTTGAGACACCAGCTGTCCATCAGATCTGTGTGTCCACTGGTGTGTGTCCCCATTTATCACACATGGCATCACAGATAATGATGTGACCAATTCATTTGATACTGATATCAAGCTTCTATAAGTATGTAGATGGGTTTCATTTTTAAAATTAAAAAAAAATTTAAAGCTCTGCATCAAGTTTCATTTGTTATAATGACAAATGATATAAAATGATGAAAAACTTCTATCCTAGATTTTTTAAATCAGCATCAGTAAAAATGAATAGCCAGTATAACAATGATTACATCAATTTCTGTGTTTTATTAATAACACTTGTTATTATATAAAACATATTGCTGTTTTCACGCAGCTAAAAATTCAACTGCACAAAAACTGTATATAGTGCATATGGAGGTGCAGTAAAGGTCATTTGTGTGTTAATTAGATTTAACTTATGAAAGTACTTCAGATATTAATACAAGATATGTATCCCCTGTATACCACTCAATAAAACCTCCACCAGTAACATGAGATCAGAGAATCATGAAATAGAGATCCCCAAAATTTAAATCCAACATGAAATGAGAAAATCATATAATCGTGATCCTCAAAACTTAGGTCCTTAGACTGAACAAAAAAAACTTGACTTGCTAGGGTCTCATCTTAATGTTGATAGAAGTATTTTAAGTAGTACACCTTGCACATTATAATTAAGAGATACTGTTAGGTAGTACAAATTCTAATTTCAAATCAGATACAATTTACAGTCATGACTTTACAAAAATTAAACATTAACACAGAAATAAAGTGCATTTGAAATTGAATCCCCCCAATATAAATGTCAAGTAAATATTTAAATAGCAATGGCCAATAGCATGTCAAAACTCATTAAATCTTCTACAGATAGAAATTCCTGTATATCCCAAACCTTAATGTCCTCAGCCAACCTGGAAACATGCTCTATGGAAAACAACATGTGCATATCATAATTTATAGCAATCAATCATATTCACGTTCAATTTACATCAACGTGTCAAATTTGCACCATTCCAATGTACGAACAAGTACGACAGAAAAAGGATCTTGTACATTCTTGGACAATAGTTTTTCTTTCTGAATTTATTTTTTTGTTTTATTTCCTTTGTTTAAGTTTTTCAAAACTATACACCTATTTCCTGATAGTGTCACAGTGCTGAACCATCTCATTATAACTGACATATATAGAGATAACATGGGAATAACGCATTTAAAGAAGTGACCTATATGTTTTTGAATCCAGTAGTAGTATTGTATTTCATGTGGGAAATGACACCAACTTTTTACCTGTAATATTTTTTTAATTATCTTTTCAACACTTTTTGCTGGAAAAGTTAGACAGAATACTAACAACAATAAGAGAAATGTGGATAAATATTTAGTATTTAAGTATGAAGTGTCACGGTAAATGGAAAGTTAGGACCTAAACACCCAACAAATTAACTCAGGTCTTTATACACACAGTAAACATATATATTCATTCATACTTGAGAATTTTCAGCACTTTTTTTTTCAATTAGAAATAAGAATGGGAGTGACATGCTATAAGTATATCTGTCACTGCTGACATAGGTAATTAGTACGTGAGAGGCTCTGTGTTAGTATAGAGTGTCTGATGAACAACAGCCACGGACCAGTGGTTAGGTCTAACTGATGTCCAACTCTAATGTGCTGGTGCAAGTATGGTATACTGATAGTTAGGTAATAGTTCAAGAGCTTGAAGACAGGCAATGATTTAAGCCCAAAGAGCTTGTAGACAGGCAATGATTTAAGCCCAAAGAGCTTGTAGACAGGCAATGGTTTAAGCCCAAAGAGCTTGTAGACAGGCAATGATTTATAAAACCCAAAGAGCTTGTAGACAGGCAATGGTTCAAGCCCAAACAGCTGGAAGACAGGCAATGGTTCAAGCTCAAACAGCTGGAAGACAGGCAATGGTTCAAGCTCAAACAGCTGGTAGACAGGCAATGGTTCAAGTTTAGAGAGATGGTAGTTGGGGGACGGTTCAAGTCCAAACAGCTGGTGAACAGGTAATGGTTCAAGCCGGTTCAAGCCCAAACAGCTGGTAGAAAGGCAATGGATGGTTCAAATCCATAGTGATATAGAAGCTTGGTATTGGTTCATGCCCAAAGATCTTCTGGACAGGCAATGGTTAAAGTCTAGAGAGATGGTAGTTGGGGGACGGTTCAAGTCCAAACAGCTGGTGAACAGGTAATGGTTCAATCCAAACAGCTGGTAGTCAAGAGAGCTGACAGCTAGGCAATGGTCAAATGTCCCTGTACTGGTAGGTCAAGTGTACTGGGTATATGTGCTGTGGAGAGCAAGACAACTGCACAGTGTGCTTATAGCTGCTGATCCAACTCTACTATTCTACTTATATTAGTATGTGCAGGTTTGACCCCAGCATCACAGGGATCAATTTGTATCAAACCAAAAACCAGGTTTTTGCATTGTTGATCAAATAATAGAAAACTTTGGGTCGCCCTTAATGAAAATTTTGATACAAAACAGAGAGAATATAGAAAGGGAGACTTCAGGGAAACTGTTTTATACATCATACTTACATTCACCTTCTTCACACAGATACCTGCATCCTCCTACTACTCTATATGTATTGAATCCTAGCTAATAGTATATAATTACTATACAAAAGAAATGATTAAACGATTAGACCGCTATTTCCATACGTGTACCTAAAGTACATCTATCAACCGATATACGGCTTGACCTTCTTTCCTGATAAATCTCTCCCCAACCCTGAGGAGGTACCACCTTGTCATCTGCACTGAAACACACTTCACCTGTTACCTCAGAACCAATAAGACAATCACTTGTTATTGTTACCTGTACTTTAAGGGTTGAGGACGATTATTTATATTAATCTTACAGAGACAGTTGCCTTGTTTCGCCTTACTTGGAAGTGCGACCCCTGCCTAGACGGAGCCAGGATTTTGGTGTTGCCAACTTCACACTGACATTTTTTCAATGATATGTTTTCCATCCTTCGTAATCAGGCAGGTAATTGACGAGGGAGCTGCCTGGTGTACCTGAGAATTTTACCTGTCACAGGTACGACACAATGTAATAATAGCTATTTTATGACTATTCATCCTCACTACGGCATTTTTGCTCATGACTTACACAATATCACAGTATACTCAATCACCATCCATTCTGCCCTGCCTAATGACAGTAATTGTAGGCTACACAACCAGTACCTCCTTCCTGTTACTGAACTATACTAAAAAAAAATACAAGTAAAATATTTAGCAAGTTAGCTACGAAAAAGGAACTGGTGTAAGATTTTCTAGAATAGGTGCACCTCTGTTTAAACCCGTGTTGACAAGATGTTTTTTGTAGGGATGGGTGGGGGTTTTAAGAGAGAATTAAATTGCAGGATAGTCAAACATGGTTGGACAATTCATGTAAAAGAAACCCTATAATTTCTTGTCATCAATACGACAGGACAAGCTGAATGTTTGACTTTCGGGGTTTTAAACAGACCACCTCAAAAAGGCACTGGACAACTGATACTAGGAAGGATCATTCCGATTTCAAGATCGTCTCATTCAGAATTGTAGATCGTAGATCTGTACAATTTTCCCTTTCATGAATGTAGGTCACGGAGCTGATCTATACAATGTTATCTGTTGAAACCCTTGCGGAGTTCAGTTAGGAAATAACACCTTTTTTTGGTGGCGTCTCTATCACTAACATCTTATCTGTACCTGGAAATGGGTTTTCTATCTTGTCACAGTGTTATTATAGAAATGTCTCATTCTTTTTTACCTTTAATTTTTGGTAACCTTGAACTATGACGAAAATATGACCTTCAAACATTTTACAACCTTGACATCTACAAAACATTTCAAAACTGCAGGCATCACATGGATTCAATTACACTATATCCTGATGGTTTTTAATAATTCCATCTATGTTGATTGTAAAACAATTTCAAATTCATTTTTTTAACATTCAAAAGTTTCAAGTTCATGTATGTATGAATGGTATACATGATATGGATTTCCTTTAATATCTTTTAGATAAATGTAATTACATTTATCAGAAACTGTGAATGGACTTTGACTACTTCTTTCAACAGCATCACCTCTAAAGTATTGTAATATCTACATACCAAGCATGAAGTCTCATTAAAATCAAGATAACACACACACACAGATCAAAATGATAGATAGCATAGTTCTCAGATAGTTACATGTATGTAAAGCGGTGTGAAACTGTCACTTAAATAGACAAAACTGTCTAAATGGTTTACGTGGTCTGAACATCCCAGTATTTGTCCAACCTTCACAAATTGTTCCACCCAATTTAAGTCTTGATTGGCTTCAAGCTTCGTGAGAGATCCAACACAGTGAAGGAACAGACATATTTCTCCCATAAATTTTATGGAAAAATCAATAAATTGAGAGAGAAATGTGAGAACTGACATAGATCAGTTAGAATTAAGTTTATTTTCCCATAAGATTTCTATGTCAGGTAAAACCAAACACAGGTAATATATATCAGGTAACGAAAACCACAGGTAAATCAATTGAAAATATCACAGTTCATTTTGCACAGTTAAAATTCAAAATCAGGACATAAATTTTATGATTGTATTTGTTAAGATATTTGAAAGTGAATTTTTATTTGAATCAATCTGTCTCCAGTCGTGTAGATCCTCAGATTTGTGTGTATGTATTATATCAATAGGAGTTTCCTCAGTAATAGGAGTAAGAGGTGCCGACTGAAACACAGGTGCACAATCATACAATCTATGTATACACCTGTACACTAGAATACCATATATCATTTACATTCCATTGGAAACATTAGAAAAGTTAAGACTTCTTCAATGAATTCCAACATATGAACCCTGTGGGAAGCCTGTATTTAAGCTGTTATCATATACTCAAAAGGTCATATGGTGTGAACATTACATCAAATACAAACATAATTTTAAATTATTGAAATGCATGCCTCTGCCCTGGAAGTATGAATTATAAAATGTATTTGAAGAAAGTTGTAAATAATCCATAGATATGACTCAATGGTTCACAGGAGGAACAGTTTGAATCTCCACCAATAGAACAAATTGAGACTGTTATCAGTTCCTATACATAATTACAGAAAACATGATATTATCAAGAAATTCACATTAAGAATCATACACATGATCATATTTCTAGTTATCTGAAATACAACACATAAACAGGGGAAATATTTGTAACATCAGATGACTTCATAACTTTACGGTTTTTATTGTAAAGCAATTTTCATAATGTAATATTTAATATGCATGTTCCATACTAGCACCTAACATTTGTAATGCCATTAAAAACAGTAGAGATCGATTAAGGACCTGAACCTCCCACCCCCTCACCCCAACCAGTAAATCTGTTTTGATCGGTCAGGGGAGACAATCAATATGCGTGTATTAGCAGGCCAGCAAATCTGTTAGGGGAGATAAACCATTGATATATGTGTGTGTACTAGCTGATGAATAAATATGTTTACATCTGTTAGGGGAAAAAAATCATTGTTATATTATCAGTAGGCAACTTATACTGTACAGATCTGACAGGGGAGACAATCTGTATCACATGCAGTGTACTAATTGGTTATAGTGAACATGAAACTATATCTGTCAGGGGAGACAATCCATTGTTGTATAAAAAAAAATCTAGAAGGTCACGTTCAATCTACTGTTAAAATAACAATTACAAGGAGTTGAAATATCTAATACACATCATGATGCATGCCTATAAATGCATTTTTCCGCATACATGCACAGATATGTCTCCCCTGTCAATGTTGACAGTTTTATCAGCCTGATAATAATAACACTTCAATCAAACCCATTCACACGCAATCAATGTAAAGATAGTATTTTTTAACAGAAAAGGTGGGGCGTAGGTTAACGTCGGAAGGAGTGCCATAACAGTTGTTTGTATCACAAGACTGACAGCTTACAATTTACGGCCTTTGATTCCATGGCGGTGCTGTAATATGTTACAGTTTTACATACACAAGGACTGAAGTTTTACGTCCAGAACGGCATTAATGTACAGGTTTACAGGGCAACTGGTGCATATAACATTTAACAACGATTCAACATAATATATTTTCATTTAGAAGTTCTCTGAAATGTTAAAATTCTTAGCTAATTTTCCTACCCTTCACTCACTCCTTCCCCTTTCAGCCCTGAGTGATCAGACTGTCAATCCCCAACTATAAGGGGTAGATGAGCTACATTTCAATTGTGACATCACAAGACAACAGTGAGTGACATATCAGATATGACATAGGCATGGTTGGTGTAGAAAGTTTTCTTGTTTCCAAAACAACCTTTAAAGCATCTGTTGGGGAGAAAAACAACCTTTCCTTAATTACCTTGAAGGAATCATACAGAAATTATAACTCCCAGGTTAAGACTGTTGAAAATCAAACATGTAAGAACTTTATCAGTTGAGTTTAGGTTATTTTGTCATACTCTCCAGGTAGAAAATTATTTTATTGATCCACAAAAGTCAAAACTAAACTGATCATTTCAGAATAAGAAGAAATTGACAATATTTATAAAGAAAATAAGACACCTGACAAAATATCTTTTTAAAAGTCTTTTGAAAAGGATTGACAATAAAAAGGAAAGATCATCATTTCATTAGACTCTCCATTGGGTAGAAGCTAATAAACTAGTATCTATTCCTAAGTGAATCTCCACTTGGTCAGAGACAATACATATTTGTTTTTCTTCAGACGAGCATTAGAATTTAATTTACAGACACACAGAATGACCTTCCACACACAGAGGGACTTTCCAGATATACATGTACAGAACAACCTCCCTGACACACAGAATGACCTTCACACACACAGAATGACCTTCCACACACATAGAATGACCTTCACACACACACACAGAATGACCTTCCACACACATAGAATGACCTTCACACACACACACACAGAATGATCACCTTCCACACACACAGAGGGACTTTCCAGACATACATGTGCAGAACAACCTCCCTGACACACAGAATGACCTTCACACACACAGAATGACCTTCACACAGATAAATACATCACACATGAACAACATGTACTTGATGACCTCTACAGATTCAGTGACCATGCAGTTACAATTTGAAATGAGATGTAAGGTAATTTGTGATCTCAGTGTTAATAAAATCACCTTATATACAATAGATGAATCTGTGGAGAATAGATTTGTCAGCCTGAAAAGACGACAACCTTGTCCAAGAGCAAATAAGGTTGGGACTTTGGCCAAATTCCTGCTGCAATTCAAAGTTCTGAAGAGCCTAAATTAAACTTTTCAACCAAAGGTATGGTAATTCATCATTCTATCAAACCGTGAAATCCTTCCAGAAAAGAAATCGAAAGTAATTTCTTGATGAATAACATTACAGAATATATCCCTTTAAATTTTACACCATGAAAGAAATCTGATTATTGGTGTTTTAAAAAGAAAATCAAATCAAATTTGTCACATTCAGTGTCAATTTCTAAATCCTTATTTTTTTTTCTGTGATGATTGAAATTGGAAATAATCTTTAAAGTTTACACCTACACGCCATGGATGTAAATAGCTCATACACACATCACGGTATTACAATATTAAAATGAAGAATCGGTGCCCACCTACACACCATGTGTACATACACATGTACACAGTATTACAGTATTAAAATGAAGTATCTGTGCCCATTCATACTCTATATATATATACTAAAGCTAAATATTCAGCCCAAGGAATTCTATACTGACAGTGACACACTTCATTTCTCATTTTGGGCTGGTACAAACGGCCTCCTTCATGTGACAAAGTTTTGTCACCAACACCGTCCTGACGCCATCCGTTAGTAGGTATTTATGACAGGTATACTGGCAATTCCTGTACATTATATCAGGGACTTACATAATACTTACACATTCAATATTAACTCTGGGGACATTCCTTTGATCAGTTATTCAGGTATACATTCCACTGTTCGAACAAATTAAATATATTTGAACACTTAGTAATTGAGAGTCGTTCCAATTCAATTTCTTTTCTGTTGGATTTACCACTCCAATTTGTAAGAATTGAGAAAAAACATTATGAAAATCTTACCACTCCTATGATAGTCCGGATTGATTTCAGACATGTCCTTTTCCAGATCACACAAACGTTGGCCACAAATTTAAATCATGCAAGTATTTGACACTTCAAACCTTTCTCGATATACAAACAATGAAGACTGGTGTTTTCACACAAATATTAAAGGATGAGCTCTCTGTTGGTGGCTGTAAGGACAAATGCCTCATCAATTTGGGGGACAGTTTGTCCTTTTTTACATGTAGAAATGGCTACTTGAGACTCACAAAAAGGTCAATGAAATATGAGCCTCCAGTTCTGATATCATAGAAGTGTAGGTTTTATCACAAACTGTTTGAATTTATTTTGTTTGGCTGTGCAATATATTTATTACCATAAAGTACTTTAAACAGTTAATCTCATTCATGCCAGGAAAGCAGATGTTTTTCAGCTATTTTATAGTTATTTATCCATTTTATTTTGTTTTTCGTTCTTAGTGATTTTATAGTATATTTTATATACTATTCCAAGTTGTTTTAACAGTGATGTTTATTTAAATTATATTTCAAAAGTATGTTTCAATGCACCAATTAAAGACTGTACCAAAAATGTACATTTCAGTCTTGCTAGCTTAACTCATTCACCCCTGAAGACATTTGAACTCTTCCAGTTCAAAGGTTTGAATAGTTATAATGATAGTTCAGGGGTGAATGAGTTGATATCAGTATCCCTGTTAAAAACATGAAGCACAGCTTGTGTACCTAAAATGTTTGCTTTTCATTATTGTATAAGCATCAACATTTCTGGCTCTTGTGTGTAAATTCATTTAATTATTCTGTCAATGGTAATATAATCATAAAGTCACCTAATTACTAGACAACAGAGACCTAAACAAGTACATCTAAATATGGATATTAGTGTCCCAATAAAACATTTATTTACAGTATATATATATGCTAGTATAAAAAACAAACTATCAGTCAAAGGAAGACCATAACGGAAATTGTCATCATTCATCACGGTCAAATAAGGAAGTTTATACAAATATATACAGTAGTTTATTAGGGATAGGACTTGTGAAGTGAAGGAATCCTGGGACAACGCTGTATCCCTATCTGTTTATTTATAATGAATGATTGTCGTCCACGTTAACAATGGCACAGAGAGCAAATAAGAAAACATTTATGACAATAAAAAATACATTTTGTCATGACGTATCTTGTGTATATATTTATATATATATATATTTGTGTTACAGGACGCTTTATTGCCTTGGTCCACAAAGCCAGACAAAGCTGCACTGATGCTGTGTCAAAGAAGTCATAGAGCCCAACACCAACTACAGTAGCTACTGGGCCAAATATGTAAAGATATTTACATGAAGGTTAAAGTGTCCTTGTTAGGGTCCCTATCATCAACCTAAGGGCTGATATCTTTTACCTGGATGTCAGCATCATTAACGACAAAAAAAACATTTTCATTTACACTTACCAAGAATAACTTTCACAAGGGCACAATATAGCATACACCTACACTGTAAGTCTGTCTTAACAACAGTATGTAAAATGTGACTAAAAGTCGGTTGGCGCCTATACTAATGGTCCCTCATAAACCAAATTTTAACATCACAGTATGTGTTTGATCATTAAGATGTTATGAAACAAGTGTGAAGTAACGGTTATCACTACTGATACAGCTGATATCACTTCCTTGTCTGTATCCATTTTCACACCGTAGTGACACGTTGTCTCCTACGCCTTCACTCTTTGATCCACAGCCTTTGTCTCCCTGGTGACAGGCTGCCACAGGTAACACACATCCCGTAAATCATTTTATTTTTTAGCATATCATATTCGTAGAAAAAAAATGACAAGAGTACAGGATCATATCCTAGCTCATTTGCACATGATGATCAACACTTGTACAAATACATGTATATCTCTTTTTTCAAGTTAACGTTTCTCCCCTTCCCCAGTTACACTTATTTTTTTTTCTGCCAATAACCAAATTACAACCTTTGTTGTAATAATAACCCATAAATTTAATTTTGTCCTCATTTGCATATGCTTCCCCTTAGTACAAAGACTTTTTTTGCAAGCATCTATTTATGGAACAAATGTTGTGTTTGAAATGAGATGATCTTTATCAGATAACACTACAACAAATAAAGCTGGCAGGTGACAGTGCTGGAGACATATGTCAGACCATTGTCTAAACCAGGGGACATAACTGTCCTCAAGGTCAAACAAGTAAACACCAGATTGTCACCCATTATCTACTCGGAAATGAAACCTTTAATTTTAATCACGTCATCACCACCGAACAGCAGCTGTGTACATGTGACCCGACTCACCAGCAGGACAGGGTGCTGATTGGTCAGGTGTCGGAGATGACCACCCACTCCAGCCTCACTGGACCATAGTCCTGGTTACAGTTGAATTCCACACACCTGCTACCATGTTTAAACAGACACACAAAGGGTGAGAAAAACTGTGTCCCTGGTAAGGTCAGTGTTTAAATCAATACACGAACAAGCCCACTAGCAACCATGACAGTCCAGTATTGTTGTCGCGACAGTTTAACTGCCATTATGGACAAAGAGTCCAATTAATCAGTTAATTACGTTCGGAGAGGACAAGGGCAGTCACAATAGATATTGGCTCCTGTTGCCATTTTTACACCCATACTTTGTCAGCACACTGGTCAGTCTATATGTGGACTAGGGTGTTATCAATTTCCATATACCTCTGGACATTATTTTCACGCTGTTCTGTTAAGCACATAATTTGGAAATTAGATTAAATTTTGGTTCATATTTCATAAACACGCGTGCCTATTTCAAATAAATCAATCTGTCAGTGCAACTATTAACTTTAACCATTTTGCATATGTCCATTTTTGAGTATTTTCCAGTCACATGATCGGTTTAAAAAATTATTGTTTAGATGAAATGGAAACATGTAAATATATACATGTTGCTAATATAAATAAACATGAGCTTGTCTACTTTGATAGAAGTCCTTTATTTAACTGTTACAGGCTTAGCTTCAGCACACATCAAATTACCTGTAGTAGCAGACCACGCCTCAACATGCACTACAGATCCCAAGTTAAAAGTCACTCAAGTTCAGAAACAATAAACACTCTGATTTATTAATCAATTATTTCTATTTCTGCAGAAACACAGGAGTAAAACCATCTGAATGTTTATGTGTATAGCAGCCATTTCACTGTTCTCACTAATTGTTTAAACAGGTGGTTGTTGACTTTAACCCTTTCGCCACTGCAGACCATAATGGACTCATCCAGATCAATGCATGGTAGAGTCTACTAAAGTTGCATAGGGGTGAAAGGGTTAAAAGAATAAGCTGGCTGAATGTTCACATGCTATAATGTTGACCAATACATATTCTGATAAATAGCTGGTTCGTAGTTTCTGAATAGCATGCTTCTTTTGTCTACAACCCACTTTTAATGAGAACACTGCATTCGTTCTATAAATTGGGAGGTGTACTAGCTACTTCGAGCACCTGGCTAAAGACTTAATTCTGTTTTCATTTCTGACAAAGTTTCCAGAGTAGATAATCCTTAATGATAATATACTGGCAAACACATGCTACTATTTCAGCTGCCACTCTAGATTTGTAAGTGTTTACAATTTTTCTTTAAACGCCATATCAATGATCATTTCAATTCAGTGAAAACTTTCCATATCATATGTAAACACTGTCTTGTCGAGATAAAAATAACAATATAGATGCAAACCATTTACCTTTTTACTTTCAAATGATTACCATATTTTTACTTGGTATGTTTTCAGTGCCTTGATAAGTGGATATGTTTATCATAAATCTCAACAATAACATTACAGGTAATACTGGAATAAATTGATTCAGGCAAAATCCTTAACATAAAGATACAAAAAAAGGACATGCTTATCAGGACTGACTTAAACCTTAAGGTAAATGTCTGAAATTCTTGCATATTATTCTTTTACAATGGAGAACTTTTCCTCAATGATCTCTGTACAGGTCGCTTCAGAATTTAATCTCCAATACAGGTGTTAGAGTGTTCCAGTACATCTATCCTACGATCGTCAAGGTGAGATGTTCAGGTATTACACAAGAAAACAAGATTTATGTAACATTATTGGTTTGTCTGATCCACTTTAAGTGCCTAGAGACTACGTACAAATTGTTTAAGGTGTGTATCTATATATTTATCTGTGATTTATTTCAGTAAATGTGTGACGGTGAAATAGCAGCTTACAGTTACTGAAGTTAACATGTCCCATGCTTACCTGTTCAGGTGAATTCACACGTCAAACTAGACTAACAGTAAGTTAGGTCTAGTATGACACAGTACAGAGACAACAGGATATGTCATATTACAGAGACCGTCATACAAGGTTAGCCATATTACAGAGACCGTCATACAAGATTAACCATAATACAGAGACCGTCATACAAGATTAACCATATTACAGAGACCATCATACAAGATTAACCATATTACAGAGACCGTCATACAAGATTAACCACATTACAGAGACCATCATACAAGATTAGCCATATTACAGAGACCGTCATACAAGAGTAGCCATATTACAGAGACCGTCATACAAGATTAACCATATTACAGAGACTGTCATACAAGATAAGCCATATTACAGAGACCGTCATACAAGATTAACCATATTACAGAGACCATCATACAAGATTAGCTATATTACAGAGACCATCATACAAGATTAGCCATATAACAGAGACCATCATACAAGATAAGCCATATTAGAGAGACTGTCATATAAGATAAGCCATATTAGAGAGACCGTCATATTAGATTAGCCATATTAGAGAGACCGTCATACAAGATTAGGCATATTACAGAGACCATTATACAAGATATGTCATCTTACAGAGACCGTCATACAAGATTAGCCATATTACAGAGACCGTCATACAAGATTAGTCATATTACAGAGATCATCATACAAGATTAGCCATATTACAGAGACTGTCATACAAGGTTAGCCATATTAGAGAGACCGTCATATTAGATTAGCCATATTAGAGAGACCGTCATACAAGATTAGGCATATTACAGAG
>JAUMHH010076652.1:0-42460 GCA_032359455.1 Chlamys rubida
CATCAATAAAAGTGGATTTCCACAGGGATTGTGTATAGTAGATTAAATTATAAGGATTGACTTGAATATATTTTTTACGTTATGGAGCTGTAACACAAAAAACCGGAGTGTACTCTCATCATAAACCGCAAAAAGAGTACACTCTGATTTTTTGTGCGATATCTCCATAACATGAAAAATATATTCAAGTTAATCCTTAAATGTATTGCCAATATACCACAATGTCATATGATATAAAATTTCTAAGTAATTAAATACTTACCTCATACAATGTGACATCAAATGAGAGGATAGCTGAATCATTGAAGACGATGTTGAGTTTATAGCCCGGCTCTATGTGGACAACAGCAGTGTGATCACCGCCCACTTGAGTCAAGTTCTGTATCCTTTCCCCGACAACAGGCATACCATCAGAGTCTACGGCCAGGAAACCAACTTGTGCATACTGGCCCAGGTCAAGCAAATTAAGCTCTTGGTCAGGGATTTGGATTTCGGAAATTGAGATTCTCGATTTACTGTCCTGTAAAATAATCCATAAAATACACATATACAACACAGATATGAAAGTACCAGTTTAACTGCATGATGATAAGAATTTTTAGCATTTAAAATTTCTTTTTCTCACTTCACTACTAAGTGTTCAACAGTTCTATGTGTGGTACTCACAGTGCACAGACAAAGGGTTCAAAGCAACATGAAATTCAAAGAACTAAAATTTTTAAATGTAATCCTTGACAACACAAAGCCATTCTGATTGATAGGTCTCGCCTGTACCCCGCTCTAACCATCAAAGCATCATATCAGAGAAACTAACTTAAACGCAAAAACTAAATGTTGACGGAGCTGCTGACAAATTAAAAGTCAATGGACTATGGAAGGTAGGCCGCATTCAGCATTTGATGCATGGGTTGAGATGTACTACCTAAGATGCATCTATGGTCCAAGTTTGGTTGGTCTAGCGCTAATGCTTTCAGTGAAACCAACTTAAATGCAAAAACTTAATATTGACGCCGCCGGGAAAAGCAACACCTTAGTTTCACTTCCAATTCTTGGCGGCGAGACAATAAAAATGCACCAGTGTGGTCATCATTTTTACCTTTAAATGATCATTTAAAACTAGTTTTCCCTATAAATTTCAATACTTACAGAAAATAGTTTGTAATTAAAAAGTTTAGTTAATCTAGTCTAATTAAACATGAAATCAATTGTTTAAATAACATTCACAGAAGGGCTAGTAAAAGTTCACCAAAATAAAAAATATCTGGTGTATAAGCAATTATTTTGATTCACATATATCTGGGTTTGAAACTCTTCGAAGGATTAATGTGAATAAGGTCTAACATGGCTTGCCTATGCCGCTCCAGAACCTACCCCATTGCCTTGCTGATTGTAGATCTGTAGACGTGTGAATCCTGCACCAACCGTGTTGCGTATGTACACAGTGCCAGATGCTCCCATCTCTCCGCCTCCCAGTCCTCCTGTAGATGTAATGTCGCCGATGAAGTTGTCCTCGTCGAAGACGATGGCCACACGGCCTCCTCCACCTCCGTTTCTTGCTGCTCCACCTTTAACCTGAACAAGTAGATGGGAGTCCAATCGAAGTTATAAAAATTAATTTCAGTCAGACATTGCTGAGCTTGTATAACCATAGATTTTCATCACATACGCCTTCAACGAAGCCTGCACATGCAAATAGATACTTTTATAGTGTCTAGTTGCTGGTTTCATTAATTATTAAATTTTAAATGTTTGGTGAATTTTGTGCAAGCTTACCTGGTAATCATTTGTGAATGCAAGCACCTCTTGGGAATAAATTCACAAAAAGTAAAACAATTTTTTTTGTCGAATTATTGCTGTTCTTAATCTTCTTGAATTTGACAAAAAATGGGCAAAAGAAATAATGTATAAAATAATAAAAAGTACTTATGTATAATATGAATTCTATCAACATTCAAATCCCTATTTTTTCACCTGCACATTATTCACAAAATTGAAACTTTAAGAATAAATTTGGAATGATACAAATTTTTAGCACTACAGATATACATGTACGCTGAATTTAATTTTCAACTCATTCACCCCTAAAGTCACATTTGAACTCTTCCATTTCAAAGGTTGGAATAGTTTGTTATGAAATTTCAGGGGTGAATGAGTTAAGATACAGTATAAGCATTCTCTCAGCTGTAAGCATGAATTTGTTAGGCTATAACCAGGAATAGCGTTGATAGCCAGTACATACCTCGATTGTCCCGGTGCCATCAAACTCGGTAGTATTGATGTATATACTGCCACCAGAACCACCCCCAGCGTAGGTGGCGTCGGCTGACTGTCCATTGGCGGTTAAGTTACCATCATTTTGAAACTTTGTGCTCAAATGGAAATGGAGGATTCCTCCACCACAGCCACCAGCCACAGAATTACCAGCAAGGTTGGTACCAGTTCCTCCCGAGCTGCCGTACTCGTTTGGAAAATTGAAAAAGCCATAACCTGTGGCAGGTGTGTGATCGTCATTTTCTGATCCACCCTCTCCTCCGTAACTGCCTCCTAACCCAATACCAGCAGCAGTAACTCCTTGCCCAGTACCTGAAGAGGATAGAAACACTTGTATCGGCTGATCAGTCTACATCATAATTCACTATTAACAATTCTTCTTAAATTATTATAACATTTTGGCATGTTATTGTGTTTCTTAGAAAAAAAGTGGTAATTTTCTGTAACTAAATATACCAGATGTTTCTACAATTGTATAATCCTTTTTTCGACAGACACAATACTTTTTATGTTGTCATGGGTCTAGTTGCCAGGGCTATTTGTTCATATTAGTACTAGTTAACAAACATCCTTGTACGAATTACTAGCAATGCCACTTAAGGAAAACAGCACTGCCTGTTAAGAAGAAAAGGATATTTTAGAGAGAAAAACAAAAATATTATTTTTCAATTATACAAAGAGTCTCAAAATGAACAAGAGACATTTTTTTTTTACAGGTAAAGATCATGCCTCTAAACCCCCTTCCTCACAACAAGGAGACATTCTTTGTTATAACCTGTATCTACTGTTTAACTCATTCACCCCTGAAGACACATTTGAACCCTTTCAATTCAAAGGTTGGAATAGTTCATTATGAAACTTCAGGGGTGAATGAATTAACTTGTCTGTTAAAAACAGCTGTGCTCTCAATGTGTGACAAGTGACAAGAAATTTAATCTGATACATTTTACGGAGGACATTTTTCATTGTCCGAACTTTACACAGATCGAATGTTTGCGATCCAGTACCAAGTAATAAGCTATATATGAGAAAGTGAACTTACCTCCAGAACAGTGGCCTTTGTAGTCTGAACTAATTTTACCCAGTACATCGATGATGATTGTGTTTGCCTCCACATACAGTTTCTTGGACTCCAACAACCCTCCAGGGAACACACGCAGGGTATGACCTTAAAGTTAAGTACAAATGGTTTTCATGAAATAATCACTTGCAGCAATTTTTCTATCATTACAGCATACTTTTTGGGTTTTTAAGTGGGCTAAATTCTTACTTGTGTGATGGACAATGTAATGGTACTTTTGAGTTGGAATCTCTAGGAGGCTCTGGTTCTGATCAAATGTGAAATTGAAAACTTACCAATACCATAATACTGTATTCTGGGTCAAACTTTCGCCCTTCAAATGTAGAATCAATATTCCCCAAGTTTTGATTTTGCCCCAAACATTGTAGATGCTATATATTATAGGGTGAATACTAACATTTGCTGTCATGAAAAAATCACCCTCATTACCGAGGGTGAAAATGCAAAAGTTAAACTGTGACAAAATGTCCCAGTATCAGAATAAGTTAAAATGTGTTTCTATTGTTTTTTTTTTGTATTTTCAAGTATTATTGTCATGTTATTTTTGTTGTAATGAATTAAAAATTGGTTATTAACATACAAACGGTACTATGTGTAAGGCTATCATACAAATGCAAACTGTATGTACTATCTTATTGAGTTTGATAGGCAATATGATCTCAAAGGTTGTCAAATCTCACCGATCAAGTTGTGGGAATCATCGCCGTTCTGCGTAAACATACTGCCATTATTACGGACATTCAGAGTGTTGAATACCAGCTGATCGTGACGCACATTATATATATCTCTCATCTCAAAAATTTTCAAGATACCTGAAATGAAATTACATCAGTATACTAATTAGAAAGGTTGCTCTGAAATAATTACACATTTTCATGGAAATTTTAACATGACATTTAAAACTCCATAGCTCTCTTGCTCATGAGAGAAGGCAGTTGTGACCTTGACCTTAAAATTAAGATACAAAAAGTATAATATGACACACAATGAGTAAATCACTTCATTTACTTTATGTTCTGCATAACAATTTTTAACAACTTCTTGTCATCTGTCTTAAAAACTTATTATTACTGGTTACATATCTTGCAAAGATTGAAGAGACACACATGAGGATTGCAATATATAACTACTGATGCTTTTAAATGAGTTTTGTTGGTCATACTGATAACTTACTTCTACATACGAATAACAGTCAATTTACAACATTTTACACTGATAGCACAAACCTCCATCCACAACTGTCAAATTCTCCACATTATTGATAACGCCCTCAATACTGATGGTCACACCCGCAGCTCGCAGCTCTCCTTTCAGGGTTATGCTCCCACCTTGATAGATAGAAAGGTCATTGGGGAGCTTGCCGCTGGCGATGTACTGTGACTGGTTAAAACCAACGTGTAGATGGCCTGATCGGTCCCCTTCGATGATCCCAATACTGATGTCAATAAAGCCATAAGGATCGTGTGGCATCAGGAAAGCCATCTGAGCTCCACGATACAAGTGGAACTCTTCAAGGACAATTTGTGTATTGTTTTTGGTTTCGTTAACAAATTCGGGGTAGTCTGACGGGAGAAGCCAGGCTACAGCACTACCTAAGGTGTAATTACTGTAGGAACTGGTGAGATTGCGGAAAGGGTCACGTGGTATCCTGTTGTTGTTGTCGAGGAATAGTGTTCTGTTGGATGTAAACGAGGAGAAGGGTTGTTCAAAGTCGGGCATTTTGTGTACGTAGATTGTTCCAGGGCCACCATTTTCGTAACCACCAATACCACCAAAACCTTGGAAGGTTCCTGAAAATAAAACAAAATTTTGTATGGAATCGACCTTGTCTGTCAAATGTGTGCAACAATTAAGCATTCAGATTTATAGAACATATTGTTTCTTAATGACTCAGTAACATTACAATAACACTAACAGTGCCACTACAGCGTCATAGAGAACACAACCTCCTGATCAGTATACAGAGGCTACACAAGGAATTAATGTAGCATTTCATGTTTGTCCAACTCTCATATAATTATTTGAAAAAAGAAAACAGGGCTCTGCATGCTTTTTTTTCTAACTTGCTAAAATAAAGATAAAGTTTTGGAAAATGACTACATACCAACGAAGAAGTTATGTTGGTAGTACAAAGCCGCCCTGCCTCCGCCTCCTCCACCGCCTTTGGTGGTGGATGATCCATCGTAGCCGTCTCCACCGCTAACATCAAACTTGCCATTACCATCAATTGTGTATGTTAATACCATGATACTGCCACCAGATCCACCACCACTCCTCACAGAGCTCCAGTTACCTCCGTGGGCAGATAGTAGACCGTCTACTGTCAGAGTATGTGTAGCGTTGATGAACAATCGACCGCCACCTTTACCCGCTTTGTGAGGGAATGAGTTGTAGCCGCCATCTTTACCAAACGCAGTTGGTGCCACAAAAGAACCGTGGCTTGCTCCGACAACTTGTTGACCATTACCTTGACCTCCATTTCCACCATGACCACCACCAGAACAGGCAACTCCACAGTGACCGCTGCCGATACCTGTTAAGTTGAAGTTGTAATACATAATATTTAGATTTCATATTTTGTCTACTAAACATAACTTTAAGTGATGTACAAGTGCCCCTATCAAGCAGTGATATACATGTGGTGTAAAATGGCTTTCTCAACACTAGTCCAGTCTGTTGTTAAGATTTGTATTAATTTTTTCCACTAACTAGGCCTAACATTGTTGCCCAATACTTAAAACTCTTATAGTTCTTCTGCTTGAGCCTTTGATATAAAAGAACTTGGGATGTTATCGGTCATTTTTGGCCTCATAAAAAAATAAAATTCATCATATTGGTAAATTGGGGCTATCTTTCCAAGTGAAGATATTTTTTCACAGTGCATACGTAGATGCCACACCATAGCCAAAACAATTGCCAAAATATGGTGTTTTTTGACAATTAGCATGCAGAATAAAAGGGGATCCTTAAAGATAAACCACAGGGTCAACCTGATGGTCAACTGTGGAGACTGATGAATTGAGGAAGTATTGTTACCAGTGTTGCGCTCCTGTTTTGGTACGGCCTCGGCTACAGTCAGCTCCCCGTACGGTTCCACTGTGATGTTGGTATACCACAAGGCCAGGTCATTGGAGGACAGCTGTAATAAATACCCCAATATGTTTACATTATAATTAAAGTTATCGCAATATGTCAAAAGACACTTTGTCTCAGGTGACTTAAAAAATAATATTCAATGACAACTCAACCATATTTTGTTCAAGATGCTAGCATTTGACCTCTGAGAATTTAATGTGGGTCAAGATGATTTATTTGAACAAACTTGATAGGATTAAAGCAGAATCAACATAACATATATCATGACTCTTGGCCATGTGGTTCTGTAGAAGATGTCATTTAACCCTTTCACCACTGTAGACCATAATGGACTCATCCAGATCAATGCATGGTAGAGTCTACTAAAGTTACATAGGGGTGAAAAGGGTTAACAGATGAAGCCCACTTGCCTTAGATCTTTAGATCTATGCACTCCTTGATAATTAGGCACTACCAAAGGAATCGGTTGCATATCATCTGAATACAAAATGTATAAGATTTATTTTCGACCTTTGTCGTTCTTTATATCAAGATGTTCGTTTCTCACATCTGAGGAGGTTTTACGTCATCCTCTATAACAACACACTTTGTAAATAATATCTATTTTGTAAGGGGTTAAGCTACTTTCCTTGGTGTTAATATAAGACTATTTTTACAGACTATGAATTCAATATACACACTGTATAGCATTTTCAAGTTTTTGTAATGATTTTTATTTGTATTTCTATACAGTTATAGTTTAAACAGTTATTGACATCGTTAATATTTCATGTAATAATTTCTATATTTTCTATAACGTACGTGTTTGAACAGTCTGGAGTGGTATACAGTTATAGTTTAAACAGTTATTGACATCGTTAATATTTCCTGTAATAATTTATATTTTTTTCTATAACGTATGTGTTTGAACAGTTTGGAGTGGTATACAGTTATAGTTTAAACAGCTATTTACATCATTAATATTTCCTGTAATAATTTCTATTTGTTCTATAACGTGTTTGAACCGTTTGGAGTGGTATACAGTTATAGTTTAAACAGTTGTTGACATCAGTTGTGTATGCAAATGGACAGCCGTTACACCTTTAATATCAAAACTATGTAAATTCTCGGGCAATAAAATGATTATTATAAACATAAATGCAATCTGGTTATTTTAGATATGAAACATATTTCGCTATATACACAGTGCATTGTGTTATTTGCATAGTCTGATATACTGAAAGATCAAATCATTATATGCATCTTTCGACTATATGAAACATGCTATCGGAGACATGATCAAAAATGCATAGACAAACTGTCCCAGTGCAACACATGTAGGCCATATGTGACATCCTAAATATATTTTTTTGAAAAATTAAACTTTTACACCAGGACAACACAACAGTACATATGGTCTAACTATTGATACGAAGGTTCTTTAGAAGGGGAACATCTGCCCCGAAATTTTAGTCCAAGTACAAAGGAGTTTCGGGTCTTTGTTTAGGCGCGAACCCAGTGAACCGTGTCGATGTATACACAGGCTCCCAGCTGGTGTGTTTTAAATATTTAAAGCCGCACTCACACCGTCTAGGGACAGGGTCAGCCCTTAGGGAGTTTCGCAGTTTTACAGACTGTGTAGGTGGGAAGGTGACCTATTTTCATATAATTTTGCCGTTACATTTTCTAACTGAAAATTGCATTTTTTACCAGGTTTTTTCTTTTCCTACTGTAATCAATTAGCTATACTACTACACAATATTTTAGATAAACCCATCCCATGGTAGATCTAGAGGGGTATTCTGGGCTCGAAAATCTTCGTAGCCTGTAAACTGTCGTCTTAAGCGACAGTCACGTATCCCCCTTATTTCCCAGTTGGAACATTCCATAAAATACTTTAGAAACCTTGAAGATTCATTCACCCCTAAAGACACATTTTAACTCTTCCAATTGGAAGGTTGGAATAGTTCATTATGAAGTTTCAGGGGTGAATGAGTTAACTGTTACATATAGGAAGCAAAACCTCCCTTAAAAGTATTTCCTTGTTACCTAGTACACTGGAATACTGCTAAACTTGGTTGATTTTCAAAAAATTGATGCCGTATCGTTCAATTCAAATTTCCAGGAAATATGTGTGAATTATTTAGTGAAAGCCAACATCATTAAAACAGAAATCATTACACACATATAATAATGTATACATTAACTGCCAGCTATTCTTTAATTCATTTCTGGAAAGTTCTGTAAAATTGAGGTCTTTTATGGAAAAATTTAACTGAAATATAAATTAACGAGTCACAACGCCTTAAGTAGACAGGAAGGGAGTCAGTCATATTTCAGATACCCACGTATACAAGGGATACTATTTCAGATACCCACGTATACAATGGATTATATTTCATATACCCACGTATACAAGGGATACTATTTCAGATACCCACGTATACAAGGGATTCTATTTCAGATACCCACGTATACAAGGGATACTATTTCAGATACCCACGTATACAAGGGATACTATTTCATACACCCACATATACAATGGATTATATTTCATATATTTCATATACCCACGTATACTAGTAGAGACCCAACTGTCGTGCCTTTTATCAATTAATCTGTAGCTACAGGTGTAGTCCTTTATTCATGCTTATTGCCTTATTGTAGCTGTATATAGCTTGGCGGTGCGAACAATATAATATTATTACGGTCTAGGAAGTTGTGAATTATTTACGCCTAGGCAGCCGACACAGCCGACACAACTCATGTTGTGGTAGGGTGGAACAACGCTCATCAATATTATGTTATCTGTGTAATACCGAGGCGTTGAGCTTCTTGATATATTTTAAGTTTCTTTTCATTGTTTTTTAAAAGTATTTTACCATTATGGGTGTACGAGGGTACGGTAGTGTAAACATAATATTTTGCTAATGTTACTCTCAGATAAAATATCCTTCTTATACACTTTCTAATAGAATTGGTGTGGCAATTTCGAGTGTTTGTGCATACAATCTGGGGTAACTATATTAAATCAAGACCACAAATACCTGAATTGAACATTCGGTTTTTAAAAAGAAGAGCACAAGTTTATCAAATTGAATTTGTTATTGTTCATTGCACTTGATCTATTACCCTGTAGTCTTTTCTTAATTACAGTTTCATTACACGAACACAACAATTTTAAATTCAAGAATGACAAATACATTAATAAATTGTACAAGGTTTTCCCATAAACTGGTAATTGATGGCACAGGGGATACGGGCTTTTCAAATATTGATGCGCAAGGTATGTTGTCTATCAATCATAACAGCACATTTTTACTATTCCAATTCTGATAATGACAGTAGCTGATTCAAATCGATGTCAGGCCTGCGTCAACATTTCAAGTTGCATTACACGACTTTGATGTACGACCTGCTATTACAGGGCTGCGTTCCCATGGCAACAACGCATACAGCATACACGTCAATGGTTTTGATTCGCAATCGTACCGACGATCATACTGAACATTTCAAACAACAATATCGTAATGTATTTGTCGTCAAAATAACAAAAAATGATGTACATGGAAAAATTCTAAATGTTATGCTCGGTTGCAAGATATTTTGAATTGACAAGGCTGTGATACTTATCGGTGCTCTGTTGAAAGGGATGACAGGATACGTGACATGTTATATGATATCATAAGGTGACACAAGCATGAGGTGATGAAAAATGACGAGACAATCTATTTTAGTGACTACTCTGTCATGACTATCTATGTGTTTCTCAACCGGAACTATTAATTGTCGATTGAAAATAAAGATACTGTTGTCTGAAAAAAGGCCAAGGATATACCGATAAAATGTGAAGAAATGATATGTAACAAATCCAAATTTTTTTTACTTATAACAGTAAATCAAGTAAAACGAGTAATACAAGAAAATATCCGGGTTTTATATCGAAGCACTTAGTTTCATCCGTCTTGTTAAGGTTCAAGATGCCTACTTTTTCTGTCTCTATGTCTCTTAAGATCCGGTAATGATGTTATCGATTTTTAAGCTTTGATATAGTGAGCGATATCATATATATCACAACCTATAACCCATATGTTTTAACCAATTCGTGAAAATATGACTCTGCTAACTGACGAACTTTGACAGTAAGTTTGACGTACTGGTGATTCAGTTTAGACATCGGCTATATCAGGATGCCGTACCGCAGTATGGACATTATTGTTCCCAGTACGTCCACGTAGGGTGCTAACACTGCGACAGAGTGCTAAATATTTCATAAAAGACACTACAGAGCTATACAGAAAATGACATAGGTTGCCGCTATGTACTATAGGCGTGACAAAAGCGACCCCCTGATATTATTAACATGCTGCTTATAATCCATTATTCATATGTAAGAAACGCTTCTGCTGTTAAAGCTTTTTGTTTTGGGTTTCATCGTGGGGATGTATTTGTAGAGATATTTTTGCAGTCTTTTGAGGGATTTTTGTAGTCATATATGATCTATTTCTGGTAGTTTTATTTTCGTCTGCATTCCTGATTTATTTCTCTTATATGTTGACGCTGATGCATGCGGCTAATCAAGTTTTACATGTATATATCATAGAAATAATGCTTCAAGCTGGACAACATATTTTGTGTATAGTTAGGCAACCGGATACGTAGTGGCAGGATGTTGGGACAGGGACAACCAACACTTAGTGGTGGCAGGATGTTGGGGCATTCATATAAATGGTGGCAGGATGTTGGGGCATTCATATAAATGGTGGCAGGATGGTGGAACAACCACGTTCCTGTTTGTTGGATAGTAGGACAATTAGAATAGTTGTGGCGGAATAGAACTGAAATAATGGTGGCCAAAAGACTTGATAAACTGTTCGGAAACTGGATTATTTAGGCTGGATAGTGGAACAACATAATTAGTTGTGGCTGGATACATAGACAACGTGATTCATTAGTGATGTCTAGATAGTGGGTCAACCATTAATGGTGACTGGAAAGTGCGACAACTAGATTTAAAGGTATGTTGATAGTGGGACAAATAGATTAGTGGTTGCTAGATGGTGGGACAGCAATGTTAGTGGTGGCTGAATAGTGAAACAACCGAAATTAGTGGTAGATAGAGTAACGAAACTCGAGTGTGTGTCATTTGCTTGAAATGAAATATTTGACAAGAAGCAAATGTATCGTTTGTTTAAAAGTAGAACTCATTACTTGCCTGGGTTTTTTCAATGAGTAATGTGTATAAGTTGATTGCTCAGATATTGCTAGACCTGTTCAAGGTAATTCAATTACTTTTTGGCGTGTACTTATTTTAATCTGTACTTCACCTCCACTGACTGATATTTTATTCCACACATTATACTTCCTTCTATCCATTCAGCTGTTGGCAAAAGCTTATGACATTTCTATTTATATATATACTTACCACCTCAGTGATGAGAGTGAAAGAGTAAATACATAGATAGTCGAAAAATTCGAAGCCATTTGCTCCATTTTCATCAATACGATAAAATACATTGTAGACAACAGCAATCGTTACATACAAAAACAAAGAATTATCTCTTCAGTGTTTTCCTTTATAGGATGACAAATTCAGTTTTTAATATAGTTTTTGAAAAATCCAATATTAGCATAGTCGCGAAAACACATGTTAAATTGGGAAATGAAAGTATCATGCATTTTATGATATTCTTGTTGCTTGATGTGCCCATAGTGTCATGTTTAGGTGTTTCCTTAGTTCTAGTTGTTGACTATTAGTTTTACTGTCAATTTCACGTTCTGATTTGCTTCTTTACGTTCACGCATCTTAACTGTACATTTGGTATAGAATATAACACAAAAATAAACGTTCAATATATTTTTCATCAATGGACGGGAAAACGCGGCTAGTAGTAATGCAAATCACACCAGGATCAGATTTGACATAAATTCTCGCAGTGGTGGCCTCGCCAGTAATGATTTAGATTTTCCACAGCAGGCATAATGGTCGATACGTGCTCACTCTGCGACGGCAAAACATTCATGGCACATGTTTGAAGGGATCTCTGGGGAATGTTATGCCCTGGCCGGATATTTCAGTTCATTCATTTGCCTTCCATTCGCTCTTTCCGCCTCAAGGGATGCTGTCGCCTAATTGGTTCATAAAATTGTAGAGAGAATTCCTGCAGAAGGTTGCCACCGACTCCCTCTCTCTTTCTGTGTCCCAGAAACATGACTCATCGTTAAGCCCACCGCCATATCATTATCAGATTTAGCCTAGCCCATTCTTGCATTGTCTATTGAAAATTCACTTTATCTCTTAGTGTTTTCCATGCCATCCAGACGGGGGTGATTTTTGTAAGATAAACTTGTGGACTGACAACTTGCATTGTGTGTAAAAATCGTTTATTAAGATGCGTTTGTATTCATTAATTCGTTCCCGAGAAAAAGTGATAGAGAATTTAGCTTTTTTATATTCTCTAAGCACGTGAATACATTGTTTTGTAAGCATAATTCATGAAACAAATGATACTTTCTTGACCACGCGACGATTCTGCTTTATGGAAATACACTAGCTTAGTTGCACGCGTATTCCATGTAATATTGATTCTACCATTTGATATCGCACTAATTCTTCATAGTTACTTCCTCGATGACTTAAGGGATATAAGAAAATACTTAAAAACAGGCGTTATCGTTATTTTTAAATTTACGTTCATTTTCTACTCGTTCCGTTCGTGTGAAACGGTGCGCTGAAACAATCCATAACGATCTCTACAATGTATCTAGAATTCAATACAATATCCGTTATCTTTTATAGTGGTCATCCTGTCATCTCATGCCCATTGTTCGATAACGTTCTATTGTTGTCTCAACGTGTTTACTTAATGTATAGGCTAGATTGTCAATACCTGATTTGTGTAGGTGACGAAGACGGAACAGAGAGACACGCCATATCTATTCATGCAGTAATCGTTATATTGATATGTCTACCGATTTTCTAGCTACTACCCAGTGATATCATCGTATACCATTAGTTAAATGACATGTTCAGTCAACTTTTCGTTTTTGTTTTGTTTATTGATGAAGTTGTCCAGCCCGGGGAAATTGTTTCATTGTTCTTTTTATAAATTACTTGATTGATTAGTTTCGATTTTCCGAAGGTCATTTCAATTATCTGAAGTCCATGTTCTTACTCATTCGTTAATACAGAGCGAATTCAATATTGTTTTTAAATCACAGAGGATTATTTTATCTATTGTTTATTAGTAACACTTAGTAATATTTGCATACTTTAACAATATCAATTTATTGATTAAATACGTATATTCAGAGTAAGTTTTCCTCAAACAAATGACAAGATGATTTATTTTTATTTTTATTTTTGCACATTTATTTATTAATTTCCTTTGTCCAGCCAGGACGAACATATTTTATCTATATTTTACAATCAGTCAAGTAGTCGTAATTTGTAACCAACAGAGACATATTTAAGTGTACCAACTTTAGTTAGATTCATGGCTGGAACCAGAACTAACTATGCATGGAGGGATATTGTAATTTTTCGACTGACTAATGAAAAAAAAAAAAAACCGTTAGTGTCAACAAAAGAATAATTCTAATTAAAAATCTATAAAATGTGCCAAAATGTGAAAGGAATCTCCTCTCACTGCAAATATGAATGGTATGGTACGCCATCCATATTTTATTAAAAATGGAATCAATGCATGACGAAAAAGTTTTAACTATGGATGTATGGCATTGTCTGAAAAACTGAGTTTGTAGAAACATATTTTTCTTATTTATATAAATGAAACAGAACATAAATTAAGTACTCTCCCGATGCTTATTGAAATTTGGCCAAAAAAAAGTTACAGGTTAGGCAAAACAGTTGGTGACAGGAAGCACATACATTGTTTTGCCTCATTCGTTCAATATCATTTATGCTTTTGTCGGTTGCTCTTTTATTGAACCATCAGTTTTGTTGATACATATGGATTGCATGCGCGTCCGTGCGGGTTCTTGTTTCCAACAAACAATTGTGTAGGGACGCGACTTTCATGACTAATTTAGGTTCTGACATTTTGTTTTCATGAGCAGTCAATTATTTGTCCGCCAGATGATCTAAACGTTCAGTGACATATGATTAATTCCAATAGGCAAACTATTCATATAAATTGATCCGCTGTTCGTTCCTTGCTTTCAAAGCAAATTGTTTGTCTCAATTCAACTGTACTTCCTGGTATTTTCCCAACAGATAGTACACATCTAGTTGTTTTGTTCAATGTAATAATATGATACTGATATTCATCCATCTGTGAATATTACAACCTCTGTTTGTCATGATTCATTAATTTTCTGTTACAAATACGTTAACCCTTTCATCACTGTAGACCATAATGGACTCATCCATATCAATGCATGGTAAAGTCTACTAAAGTTACATAGGGGTGAAAGGGTTAATACATATTTTAGGTTCTACAAATATTACTACATCATATTATACTGGCGATTTTTTCGCCGCAGTTTAACATTTTCCTTTGTCGCACTTCGTAATGAGGGCGAATTTATCATAATAGTGAACATTTGTACAAACCATTAACTTTATATTAATTACATGAATGGCAACATTAACACTGGAAGAATATAAGTTTTACCGAAAATAGGCAAATACTTACTAGGCTACAATTTCCTGGTTTACAGTATAATGTATTATAACCGATGTTTAGTTACTCACGGGGTTTTCAAATATAGTGTATTGAAGCGAAATAGAAGTGATTGTGTAATTTGGATTTCACAGTTGTTAAATATATGTGGATGATGATTTTGATGAGATGCTGTTCCAATTTGAACCTGCCCTGGAAATCACACTCGACATCACGTGACTAGCATTGATAAACATGTCTATTCCACGACAAGGGTAATGTGACATTTTAATCCCAAAGCCCATCAATTTCTGTTTGATACATATGGCAATTTGCAACCATCCAGGTTCGTTCACGATCGATAAAACTCAATCCGATTTTTTTATATCATGGAATTAATTCCACGTGTAGATACACGCGTATGCTTGTAATGGAGTGGCGTTTCTTGAAATTAATTCAACTGACATCCGAGGCTGGAATGAAATGAGATCTGGGTTGTCCCAAATCACAAATAGCGTTGTGGAATCACATCGGAGACTGTTGTTGGTAGTGTCTATTGACTAATTCCATGAAACCTAAGGCATGTAGTTAAATCGCTAAATTGTGAAGACCAGGCTGTGGATTTTCGCTTATAATCCTTCACGTCGACCCCCCGTTCCGATCATGATGTTTATGTTCAATTAAAAGTAAAAAGATGTAACGTTTTTATTTCCATAGAAAAGTCAATCAATCAATCAATCAATCAATCAATCAATCAATCAAAAGTTTATTTCAGTGTCACGCATCATTTACATAATAACATATCACAGTTAAGATAATGACATTTAAAACATTATAGTACGTTAAAATGTGATACCCAGTCGAGCTCGGCTTATGAGACACTATGGGAATACATTGTTACATTATGTACATCATACATCAATATTCCAGTCAGTAATATATACTTAAAAATACAGAATCTATTTCAGCACTGAAATTCTATTTTAAAATATATCGTCTGAAACATATGTTACTTGTGACATTACAATCTGTTCTATTTTATCAATTGTTTCTATTTAGGGCAACCGTGTTCCTATAACAACATATGTTTTTTTTATGTGTTATGAAAAAAAAGAACATATGTCATTTGTTTAAATGGTGTAAACTGTTCAACGCTTTGCTAACCTAATAACACGCCTAGGTAAAATCTGAATCGGCGACAATTTCATATAAGTGTTGGCCCTTTCACCCCTATGTAACTTTAGTAGACTCTGCCATGCATTCATATGGATGAGTCCATTATGGTCTACAGTGGTGAAAGGGTTAATAATCTCTGTCCCACTGCAGGCAACAACTAGAACATTCCTCTTTACTTTTACTCACAAACAGTAACAAACTCTTCACTCATGCACCCCTACACATTTTAATTGGACTTGCCCAGACTTTAAATTTGGTAAGGTTCAAATGTGACTTTAGGGGTGAATGGGTCAATTTGGTTCTCGATATTACTGTTATCTGACTGGGCTTGGGAGCTGAACAGATAGTTCAATTGGTGGAGCGACCTGATTGTTATAGAAGGTCAAGGATTCGATTCCCGGTCATACCCTGGTGTGTTTTACCATATCTGTGAAAACCATTGATATCCTTTCTTAAGTTTACTGTATTTCTACTTTTTATTAAAGGTCCTTATGGTATGGGTTTTTAGTGAGAAATTATTTCTTAACGGTGACAGGGAAAACGTGTCCAAGTCATAGTCACTGTGTTTGGCAGTGGTATTAGACACAGTACACAATAGATATATTAAACAACATCCAACGTTTTTTCCGGATCTTCAAATAATTGTATTTAAGTATATAAGTATTTGCCTTTTGATTAAAAAAATCTCAGTGATCCAACTGTCTAACAATCTAGCCACTTTTTGTTGAAAAATAATTTGGCTAGATTTGATTGACACTCCTATAGCAACCGTTAATGGTATTTATCATGTTTTTTAACAAATTGAACAGGTTAAGATGCTATCACTATATATAGTGAAAATTGATACATAACCGTAGCAGTGCATTGTGCAATTTGATAAAACGTCGCTGTCAATACTATTGATTGGGATATATATTGTATTAACTTATACACTAATAATTAACTCCTGTTAGTTCAAAATTTTGCATGGGCTTGATCTATACTCAGTAAAGGATTTAGTAAAGTTTGCAAGCAATATATATTGTTGCATAGTACTAAAACCTTTTAGTCCTTTCACCACTGTGGACCATACCGGACTCACCCAGATTAATGCATGGTATAGAGTTAACTTAACATTTCAAATAAACAACTAACATATATTGACCAGGCAAGATCCATCTGCCAGCTTTGGTCACTAATGATGCATGTCGTCTAACCCAACAGTTTTATGATATTCAAACCAAAATCAACAATATGCTGTTCCTGCTAAATGTAACCATTTATTGATGCTGCAAATGTTCATAGTTTAGCGGTATTATTATTTTAGCACTTTTCGAGCATTAGATATTAAAAATGACTATTTACAATAATCGCAGTTTCTGTTTATTTTTTTCTATTGGAAATATTCTGAGTATGCTAATTATTTAATGAGCTAACTTTTTTTTAAATTTCGATAATACGCTTAAATTCAATAATACGCTAAAATTCGATTCCGCTAAACTTAGCGTTTTCACAGCATCTTAGAATTATCAAATAATTATGTGACAGTAATATCATCACGATGTCTGTATATGCCAACAAACTCAAAAAGGTATTTCTTCTTTTCATATTTTACAGAAGACAGAAAATTGTTCGTTGGTATGTTGAATAAACAACAGTCTGAGGACGAAGTGCGACAACTTTTCCAGCCCTTTGGCTCAATTGAAGAGTGTACCATACTCCGGGACCAGAACGGAAACAGTAAAGGTATGCTCCTTCAGTAGTAGTGTGGCAGATTTTAATTGTACATGGGATTACGGTCGCCTTCGCGCTTCAAGCTAGAGGGAATTTTCCTTTAGCTCAGTGGTAGAGCGTCCGACTAGGAACCTGGAGAACGAGAGTTCGATCCCCGGTGGAAGCACACTATTCTCGTTTCGGTTACAAATGGTGCCCGTGGCCATCCCTGTGTTGACATGGAGTTAAAACCTGGGTAGTGGTGTTCGAGGACGAACACATTTAAAAAGGGAAGAGTAGTGTTGCCGTTTTTAATTGTACCTGGAGATCGAGGGTTCGATCCCCGGTGGAAGCACACTATTCTCCTCCCTGTAACAGTAGTATCATTGAGGCCTCAACTGGTCATGGAGTATACTTATCTAATATAAATGTAAAATGGAAATGTTTGCGTGTGAACCTTTTCGCGCTTGCAACGGTTTTGAAATCCATACATATTCTAAATATCTATAATCTATACATATTGGTCAAAGAAGTACTGGTCAACGGTCAATTCCTTTATAACACTGGCTCGTATGTTTGCAGGATACGAAATATTTCAAATTGGTATATTGGGCATCATATTCGCGTGCTAATATTTGCGAGAACATTTACTCACCATATCGTTTCTTATATCTTTTCAGGCTGTGCGTTTGTGAAATATACTTCACATGCTGAGGCCCAATCAGCAATCAATGCCCTTCACGGGAGTCAGACGATGCCTGTGAGTACTACCCTAACAGTAAATATCACCAAACTTATATTCTCTTACAATATCGTGAAATCTGTTTCCGAAGGGAACAACCATACGATTCTGAAAAAATACCACATTGTCGATATTGATTCTCGTTCTGTCAGCAAATTGAAAGAGAATAGATGAAATATTTGTTTTGAGCCTTTTCAATATTTCAACGAGTACTATTTCAATTTGGTATACATGAAACTTATGGTTGTTTCCCACGAGATACTTAACCCATTCACCCCTAACGTCACATTTGAACCTTACCAAATCAAGGACACGGAAAGTCCAGTTTATAAAAATAGGGGTGAATGAGTTAACTAGGATATTTTTCTTTAAATGTTTTATTCATTTATTGAAAAACTTTGTTTTAAATTAAATAACAATATGAACCGTGAGAAAATTGCTATAGAAACAAAATATGATATTGAGATACAATGAATGGGAGATAACTACGTACCGTCCTCAAATTTGAAATTCTAAAGCAATATAACAAATACACAAGTGAGAAAGTTTAAAAATGCCGAAAGCCAAATTATGACTCACGAGTTATCTCCCTTTGGAAATATATTATCCGTTTACATTTACGGTTATTGAATATTTCTTTTTTTCTTTTGATAAAATAGTTAAATACGAAACTGAATGATAAACACAATATTCATCTTTGGAGATGAAAACAAGATAAGGTATGTTCCATATAATGTAAAGCATAATGAGGAGCCACATTTGCGTGTTCCATTTTGGTCAGTAGATTTTTATTATTATATAAGTTACATTTTTAAGATATAAGTCGTGTTTAAAGAATGTTCAATCCAGTTCTAACATATTCTTTTATATTGCGCTTAAAATAGACATATTTTGAACATTTTTTGTTCTTAAAATTTTGTTTTTTTTGTGCAGTAAATGCCTGTATGTTTTTCAAGATTGCAAAATTTATTTCGTTGAGATATCCATGTTGAATTCTGTTCTATTTAACATGATCATGTTGAGAAACAAAAAAGTATTCAAAATACTACTAAAATACTCCAGCATTTGAAGAAAAGGCTAACAAAATGCTTTCGTATATTTAGATATAATTGGTTTGCCATTGACTATATGACTTGTTATTATTTGGCAGGGTGCCTCTTCAAGCCTTGTAGTCAAGTTTGCCGACACAGAGAAGGAACGACAACTCCGGAGGATGCAACAGATGGCTGGCCCTCTTGGCCTCCTCAATCCCTTCGCTCTATCACAGATTGGTGCTTATGGTGCTATTGCACAGGTGATTATATGATAATTCAAGAGGATCTCGAACGTTTCTTTATTGACTTTTTTATGCCACGAGCATCAGGAACGTCAATGTTTATTATGTTATTTGCTACGTTATATACATTGGCAAATTTTGTTCGAAATACAAAGAAATTTGATAATTTGAGTTGAATTTAAGTTTACGAAATTTTAAATCCGTATATCCGTATATTTTCAAAAAAGTTGTTTTATAAGGTTTAAAAATGGTCATCAAACACACTTTTATAGATATTACAATGTTATCGAAATTTGCATCCTGGACTCGTTATGCTAAAGATACTTTAAAAAACTAGGCCCATATCATACAAACAAGAATGGTTATCTTGTTTATTCTGATCAGATATTTCTTTCATGATTTAAGCGACAATTGTTTTTAATTGTGATTCTATTTTTAGCAACAAGCGGCCATTGTTGCGGCCGCTGCGTCTCAGGGCCCTTATCTGACAAGCCCAGTAACAACGCTAGCTCACATCCCTCAGGTCGGCGGACTAACGGCCCCTAATGGAATCTCCACAGCAGCCCTGACACCTACCACCGCGTCCCTTGTAGCCAGTGGTGAGTATTGAGCCGTTATATCGTCCAAATTATCTCCCGTGTAGGATATAGGCTGCTAGAAATTCATAAATCAGAATCTGTTTTTCGAGTTACAACCAGTTTGATCAGACTGTAATGTTAAATGTAAAATATGTACTTAATTATACTGTGTACTATCTATTTGAATAGCACGAATAGCAAGATTGTCGGATGCTGCTTAATGAATATTTTTCAAAATTCAGCACGTTATTAATCTTTCCATGTCTAAAAAATCAAAACTTAGTCTTACAGAACTAGAATAAAAAAATGCATTTAAAAATAGAACGTGCACAGAAAAAATGACGTTTTGTCATGCTTTAGTAATTGTAAACGAGCATGTTGAATTTGAGCTACAGTATCGTTTCGGGATCACTCATACAGAGAGAAGTACATTTGAATATGGGCTTTGAAAAATAAGAAATTATCTAGACATTATTTTCATCAGGAACTATTATAATGTTTTATACATTTGTTACTATTTGTGACGACATGTATAATTTAGACAGATACTCCCCGATTTGAATAAACCTAACCCTTTACTAACCTTAGCAATGGGTTTTATACTGATATGTAGACTTTGAATTTTGCCCGCGATCAGGTACTCCCACCCTGAACGGTGGACCACCAAGCGTTCTGTCCCCCACTGCCGTGGCTAGTTTCCAGATGTCACAGTCCAATGGTCAGACACAAGAAATATATGCCAATGGAATCCCCCATTACGCAGGTAATTTTTAGCTCTAAAACTACTCAAAACGTGTCAGGATTTCGTTTATGAAGTCTCATTGCCTGAAAGTTACACTAAAGTCAATTTTATTTTCATTTTGATTCATACAGAAACATTTATTGCAGAGTTATCTTCTCTTGTGAGCAGGTATTGATTGTTACGTCATTTGTTTGTGAGAGTAACGTCATCAATTTTTGAGAAAACGACGTAATTTTCTCACACAAACCAAGGACGTAACAATCAATACCTGTTCACAAGATAAGATAACTCTGCAATACGCAAAGACGGAACGAAATTTCCCCGATATACAGTAGCTTGAATCATTTAAACCTTGTGGCATCCGTATTATATTTCTAATTTTAATTGTGATGTCATCAATACATGGTTGGCCTTAACCTGTTATTAGGGTAATTATACTTTACATAAATAAATCCTGAACACGTATATCCGGTTATGGAAAAAGAATTATATATATAGCAAAAACAATCGGCCATCAGGCAGGTAAGTTTTATCACGAAAGCTATTTACAACTTATCGGAAAGCATCAAGCCCGGTTGTTCAATTTTGAAATAGAATCCGTTAAGTTTTTTAATATATGTAGAGTTGTAGTGATCTGAGAGGAAAGTTCAAAAAAGTTATTTAAACTAGACTAAATGAATGGTGTTAAAATTTGAAAAACTTATTTTAAATATATTTTTTCGAAATGCTTACTTAAATATCATTAACTGAAACATCTGTCAGATATTGTTTAACTAAATGATATACGCAAACAATGTGATTAGCTGATTAAGTAAATTGAAGAAATGAAACTATCATTCATATATGATGTATGCAAACTCCGGTACCTTTTTCGTGTAGAAAATTAGTTCTTCATATATGTCTTATTCTTTCAATGAGATTTTAAAAGAATAAATAAAACGCACTGTTTGTAACCTGAATGAAATGCGGCAGAAATTCATATATTTCTATAAGACATAAAAAAAAAAAATTCGCAAGATTGAATATGAATATAGTATTTATAGCAATTTGAACCATGGCTATTAGGGTTGAAAGCAATTCAACACCAAAAGTTACACGGTTATTCATATAGGTTGTGTTACTAACTCTCTGATAAACACGGAGTTTAACAGCCGGGCTTGGTTTTTTGCGATACAGTACTAGCTGATCACGGCAAACTTTCTTTTTGTGTGTTTTGTATGTATTTTACAGTGTGTTGTGTGCAGATGTGTTGTTTACAATAATTTTTTTACGAATGAAATGTTCACAAATGTTTGTGCGAATGTGTTTTTTTCTACAATGTGTGATGTAAACAAATGATGTGTACATGTACACAAATATTTTGTACACGTACATTAATGTTGTGTTCACGTACACAAATGTTGTGTTCACGTATACAAATATTGTGTACACGTACACTAATGTTGTGTTCACGTACACAAATATTGTGTACAATTTTGTGTACGGAAGTCATGTCATGGATAAATGTACAAGAGAAATGACAACATCTCTATTTAAAACAAAATAGAATATGCACTGCTCAGTGTTTCAACTGTCGTAACATAAATGGAATTATGTAAATGATATTCAACGTGAATGAAAATATATGAAAAATAACAAGAGTAGATTTATCAAATTTTACATTGACACAATAGAAACCTTAAGTAGCCTATATGACATATACATCATCACGAAAAGTTATGGATATTTAATCTTGATGTTTACATTATCTGGTGTGGAGTTATGAAACAGTGAACCAATGGTATGCAGGGATATGTGTTGTGTCTGTATGTGTTTGTTTGTCGTTCTGTGCACAACCAAATTTGAGACATCATTGAGTTATATAGAAACATTGGGATTTCCAACACATTTATAGCTATCTAATGTTTTGCTACATTTGTAAAACGGATTTTTTTTGTTACAGATGAATTATGTTTTATATGTATATATTCATAACAAGTTATTATGGTGATGAGAGCATTTACGTGCTAAACCAGACAAACAAAATCTTTGATCTCGTGACCTTATGTTGTTTATATTTTCCTTCCAGATAACGGTACCTCTGCCTACATCTTACCAGGTATATTGTCCGTTCCTCACTTATTCCCTGTTTGCGAAATACAGAGTTATATCCCCATTGTACGAGTCACTTCCCTTTTTAAAATTAGTACATTGCATTGTCTAAAGACTTAATTGTTAGAAAATTATAAGGGAATTGGATTTGTTGTGCATGAAAATCTAAACTTGTAGCAAATATAACCGGGTTTAAATTGCGATCAGGTTATATTTCAAATGTGTTAAACACTAAAACATATGTTAATTCCATAATATAACTGTAATATGTAAAACCAAACAGAAAAAACTATCTATCTAAAAGGGGAAATCTCGTACAGTTTGAAGAGTAATCTGTCCTCCGCAAATAGGGAATTCACCCTCTCGTTCCCCCGATATTCCAAATAAACATATTGTAAATTGTATACTTCAGTTATTCAGAATTACCCGAATGTTAACGATACTTTAATTCATTCACCCCTGGAATTTCATAATGAACTATTCCAACCTTTGAATTGGAGGAGTTCAAATATGTCTTCAGGGGTGAATGAGTTAAGTTCATCATTAATGACCTCACTATTGTATCATATATCATAACAAGTCCAAAGTCCAACTCATGGACAAAAAATAAACAAGTATCTTGGTTTGGATTTATTTTTGGAAAATGGAGGAAAGTCTATAAAAGGTAGCCTAGATCATATCTTTAAAATATATATTAGAAAATTGAACCAATTTCAAATGTTGATCCGAAGAACCGTCATGACAGAGTCAATTGTGTTTTTTGGTTACAATTACCTCCGATATATTTACTTAGCTTTGGACTATTCCTGATATGTCTTACTATTAATAAATTCATTAGATTTTAACATTAATACAAATATTTGTATTAAATAATTATAATAATATTTCAATAATTTTACATAAATATAGATATAAAATAAATATGGAGTAGCACAATTATAGTCATGTGTTTAAACTAGTACTAGCTGTTACAATCAATATATGCTTCATTGTGTATCCTATATTTAGTAATAACTGATAATTAAGTATTTAAGTAATAGGATATTTACCCAACGATGTCTCAGTTTTGCTTTGGTATCTTTATTGTAAATGCATATCATGATAAGTATTTCTTGCACTTCGATCTGGGGCACTGGTGATTTATACATGTTTTATTAATATTTTATATATTGTAACAAATCAATTTGAATGACGTAATATGTGTATAAAGCTGTATGAAATATTCTTTAGAAATGGTAGAATCAGATTAAGATTTATTCATAACAACGTGTGTTCCCATTAATTCCAGTAAAAACAGATTTAACAAATTATTATAGTACTCTGATAAAGTGCTTGTGATTTTGTTCAGTAAAACTGCATGTTTTGTTTCCCCATATAAACTAATAATCAGTTTTCCTGGTTTCAACACATGTAAAATATAACCGTTTAAGTAACAAAGTTGTCTCCCCTTTGCTATAACTATAAAATAACTGCATTATTTTATACTAAATATGTATTTTACCAACTAACATGTATGTCGTCGTTGTCACTTAAGATATATAATGATAAAGGAATGTTCGTACTTTCGTTTTTCATTATTACTAACGACTAATCGAGTTATGACAGTGTTTCTCCTTTTTCTCTTCATTTTTTAGCACGTAACACTTTTCTGCCCTTTGCAGCACAAGCTATGGCCAATGGTGATCCCCTACAAGCCTACGCTAGTGTCCAGCCGTACGCGGGAATAGGTGAGAACATTGTTTACACCTTACTTAACTCATTCACCCCTGAAATTAAATAATGAACTATTCCAAGCTTTGAATTGGAAGAGTTCAAATGTGTCTTCATGGGTGAATGGGTTAAGGTAAAGGGTATCACTACATCAGTTTGAATCGCAAAGAAGAGTTTCAATCAGTCTGATTGACGTTGAGCATACTCCCTCTTTATAGACGATGAAGCAACGTAGAATATTTTTTCTGGCTGAATGCAAATTTCCATGTCAAGTTTTTCATATGATTTGTGGCCAATCACTTGTACACTTTTTTTGATGTTTTGCGTGTATAATTCCTGTAAGGCAATATTGGTAATGTGTAGGCTTTGTAATGTAAAAGTTCCCGGTGCGACCCCTGCAGTTTTGTTTGTTTGTTTTCTTTCTTTTTTGAAACATTCAAGCTTCGAACAACTGCATTTGCAACAATGGCAACATGTAATTTGTATGACACATTTCTTTTGAAAATGTTTAAAACGAATGCATTTCATTCTTGACATTGGTAATTATTTAATTTAACGTGACGGTATCCTTCACCTTAATAGAAAAGACGTTATTTGATCGTTTGGAGTACTCTAGTGGCTACATTTGTTTACAGAGCTGAAATATAACGTTCCCAATTCTCTGACTTATAATCATCTTATTATGCTTTTATTAGAATGACTATCAAATTCATATTCATCAGGAAAAAGTCAGTATTTTATGTATACAAATATATATATATAATATCAATATCGCAAACCATGTTTTCGTAGCTGCATTCTAAAGCTATCTCTATGTATAAGACAAAAGCCGTCGTTAACTAGCGTATAGAAAGTCGGAAAGGTTAAACACATGTTTGTTCCTATCTTATACAAAATACATTCAGCTCAATTCATCTTTTAATGAAATCAAATAGAATTTTTGTTTTCAAACGACCGTATTTAATTCGTTTCGTCATTTCATTGTTACTTGTGACGTCACAAAGATATATATAATTAACATGAACATATTTATATTACAGCTTACCCGGCTGCTTACCCCACAATGCAACAGGCGTTGGCGCAGCATGCCACACTTATTCCCGCTACTCAAAAAGAAGGTATGTTCATTTAACCATTCTGGGTTCATAAGACATGAAGACCGGGGTCAGGCTATTAAAAGCAGCCACTCAGAAAACATGATGAGAAGTTCACTTTCTTGACATTTAGCTTTGGGTGTTACTGAAAATAAAACAGAAGTCGTTAAGACATATATAACACACGAGTTTACAAAAACGATTGTACCAATAAATATATGTTTAATATATTAAATAAATAAGAGCAAAAAAACAATATCACTCGTTGATGAATATATCGCGATAATTTTATCTTTTTTAGGAAAGTGTTTCTCATGAAAATGAAGAATTGTTATTTTTTTTTCTCTAAAAATATTTGCGATAAATCTTTATTACCGCAACACTATACACATATTTATAGTGTAGATAATGGGAGATTGAACGTCGGCAGTCAAATAAAAATATCGACATTTATGATATTTGCATGTTTGGACACATAAGGTGTATCTTAGTCAGAGCGTAATGTATCGAAACATGTAAACATTCTATTTGCCGAACTTTTCGGTTGACGTTGACCAGTTGTTCTCGCTACGTTTTGACGAACAGTATGCTAACGTATAATGCCGAGACACGTTGTTGCCATTGACTGTAGTGTTTGATGTATTTTAGACACATAATGAAACAAAATAATGATAATGTTTGCTTTTCTTTCAGGAGCTTACATAGGAGGGCAAGGTATGTATTTTTGTATACTTATGAAAAAATAATGATAATCGAACAACTTAATAAATAAAAACAAAAACAAAATCACTGAATTGATGATCAATTGGAATAGAAAACCACATCTGAAATCATAAGTCGCTTTGTGTTGTTTTAGTGAATATTTCGCGGTTCGTATTTGCTGTAAGTGTTTTTGAATATAACTACACATTCTACTGACGTTAGCTATTTCTATCAGATAGACAAATGCAGTTGTATTATTTCTTTTCATAAAAAACGACATATTGTAAAATTCTTTCGTTTTGTGTCCTTAATTTTCGCAGAGTTACAATAGTAGTCATTTTCTCGGGTTACATAACCAGCAAGAACCCCGCGAAAAAATATTTTAGAGTATTGCATTGTACAGCCACAATCATATGAATGGGGTTCGTCTGGATTTGTTGGACAATTTTGCTTTAAAAACATGTGTTATGGGACATCTGGATCACATATGGCTTACTAAACGTGACTTGGATGTTTATTAAATTGAATTGAATATAAATTAACCTCCCATCTCTGTCCTGCAGGACCCGAGGGATGCAACCTCTTCATTTATCATCTTCCCCAGGAGTTTGGGGACGCCGAACTGGCCCAGATGTTCATGCCGTTTGGTAACGTCATCAGTGCTAAAGTCTACGTCGACAGGGCTACTAATCAGAGCAAGTGCTTCGGTACGTATCACTAGCCTCGTTCTAATTATGAACTTTACATTGTTGTCCCTTCCAAGACTTCGGAGACATTTTGTCATAAATGTAAACAGGAAGCAAAGTTTTGCTGCATCATGGGTAATCAGTGCTTTTCTTCAAAGTGTAATAAAAGCATCATGTTTGATGCAACGATATTTGGTCTGGAGGTAAAGCACTGGGGTCGTATCCTGGAGGTCCGATGATCAACTGGTAGCAATTTGTTTGTCGTATTTTCGAGTTTAGTTGTAGGTGTGGTTGAAATGACTTTCACTGTTGTAGACATCTTGGTAGTAGCAGAGGTTGTGACGTCAGTGGTGTGTGTGGTCGTAGTTGCTTTGGTAGTTGGTTTCGGGGTTAGTTCTGTAGTTGATGTCGAGGTGAACGTCGTTGGTGTGGTGGGCGTTGTCATTGTAACAGGGGTTGGTTTTTTGTTATTTCTTAACAGAGCAGTCGCTAGTTTGGTAGTATGGTATGCTATATCTTCAATCTAACTATTATAATGAACATGAATGTGTTTGTATAGTTTATTGACAAATCTAATTTTACCGATATTTCTGTTTATGTTACCATGTCACTGAATTGAAGACTTGAAATCGATTAAAACTTTAATGGGTTCAAGTTCTAATGTAGACATTGATGAGATTTCTCCCAATACAGGCCATTGTGTGTAAAGAGGAAGTTGTCAGTTCTCAATTAAAAGTACGAATCTGGAACACGGTTCCTAATTTTGTTTCTCTAAAAATCCCCAATCAAATTTTGAATTTGAAAATGTCCAGCTTCATTCCATACAAACTTCGATATACAATTCAAATTAATCAATGTTCCATGAAATTCAGTTGTTCTGATGTTGAAAATTGTATCTACGTAAGTGAAAATGCGATTTAAATATTATCTTTGTTAACGATAACTGTATTTCTTGGTTTTAAGTATCAAGTTGTAAGTAAAATGTAAAAAGAAGACGAGGAAGCCATTCACTTTTACATGTATAGCGTATTAGAAATTTTATGTATATAGCATTACTGATTTGATTTTTTCAGGGTTTGTGAGTTTCGATAACCCAACAAGCGCACAAGCCGCTATCCAGGCGATGAATGGTTTCCAGATAGGAATGAAGCGCCTAAAAGTTCAACTCAAGCGCCCAAAAGATGCTAACAGACCATACTAAGAATCTTATATGAAGGGAGATAATCTGGTAAGTTCAGCTTTTATGTTAAATATTATCTCCCCTGAACGATCCATAATCTACTTAACCGGAATAGTTTGTCAGTGGGTATACTTTCAAGCCATGCCGATTATCTTTATGATATATATTCTGATATGCGTAAACCTTATATTATAAAGATGACATCAATGTATTTGTTTATTTTTAAAATGTACTGGACACGTGGTATGACAATTTTTGAACATAGTGCTTTTTTATCTTTAGAGAACGTGGTTAAATGGTACATGTTCATCAGGCGTTGTTAGTATGCATTTGTTACAGTGTATTTTTTTACTTGTCAAATTGCAATCCATTCTTAATGAAATGCATATTAAACATATATATTTTTTTAATATATATTAAAAATCATCTTTTCTAATATGCTTAATATCTATAACAGTTATCATGTAAAACTTTTCCTAAAAGGTTTTATTAGGAAGAATTAAATTTTCAATCTAATCGAAACTTTATAAATATCACAGATATCCATTAGCCTATGTACAAATGAAATGAATATAATCACTCATATCAGTGTGTACAATATATAACGATATGATGATGACACTTTTATGTCGAAAGGACAACAAGTATAATTAATGTATTCTTCTAAGATACGAGTTCGTGTATTGATTTGTTATTAGAAATAATTAATCAAATATCCAAACATCAGGACCATGGTATTCATAGAAAAAGAGACTTAATGTATCAAAATGTCAAGTTTTCAGGACAAAAGTTAGCAAAATATTGATTTCAAGATTTATGCATAATTATTTTTAGATTACCTAGGATTTTGCTATCATCCCTATTCTATTAAACAATTTCCCATACACATTTTCTGTACCATATTCTTTAGCATCCTGCTGTCTGTCTCATTCTCCTTAGAGAACTGAGCCCTGGTTGGTTGTAAGATATAGCCACCTCAACGTGTCGGAGTAAGTGATTGGCTGGTTGGGTTAAAGGTGTTCAGTTGTCATGGCGATATTTTGTAAACAATGTGTAGATTTCTTTCAGTGTAGTAACAATATAATTGGTGCCAGCGTGTTGCTTTCTGGTTGGTTGACAACATCATGTGATTGTGCTCTCTATTACATATTTTAGTGTATTTATTACAATTGCCATCATTATACATATTCACTTTAGCTACCACAGTTAAATTTCTGATTTGATTGTAATCCATTTTTTATTTTGTTTTACTGTGTGCTACGTTTTTGTTTCTATTTTTTTTATGTTTTGAGACTAAATGTTTTGAAAAAATACATCGTGATTAAAAAAATAAAAATAATGCTACTTCAATGTCATTACTTTAGGTTTTATGTTTTGGATTATATTAACAATATAAATATATATTGATTTATCAAATATTTTTCATAAAATATTTTCTTTATTACCTTCAATATACATTATTTCTATATCTTTTTCATTGGATTTTTATTAATATCCAATCAAATATTACTGAAGATAATAAGTCCTAAGATGATAGGACACATTTGTAAAAAAGTTGAAACTGTTGAAAAATCAATTGAAATCCGTAGCATACAGTGTGTTTAATTACCGTGAACTCAACAATTAAATGTTGATTGAGGTGACGTTTCATGACGTGGTGTCTGCATTTCCGCAAAACAGTTAATTTATCAAACACCGTTGTTGAAAGTAACACGCCGAAAGTCATTAAACGAAATCGAAAAAGAATTATTTATAAATAATAAGAACTGCATTTGCAAAATGTTTAAATGACTTGCTTATCAAAACGCACTAAAACTGCTAATTTAACTCGGAATATCCTGGAAAATGATTATTTCAATTTTTTTTTTTTTCATTTTTTTTCTTAAAGTTAAAAAAGGGATTGGGTGTTAAATTGGGGAGTTGCAGGTATACAAGCGTAACTTGTTTGTTTGTTTGTTTTGGACGAATACATTTGGTGAATACAATATTTCAAGTAACTCCAGCATTTTTTCCACAAAGTTCCATACTGGAAAAAATATTATGAATTTTCCTAGGCGTATTTGAAACGTTCTAAAACACACGTTTAGTATGTTAGCTGTAGAATGCGGAAGTGTAGGTATTGATTCTGTGATGGCTGTAATTTTCTCCTAATACTTGTGTGACCAGTGAACATGAGAGTGTTGTGGGAACGTTGTTATTATATTCGTTATCATTACATTATTGGTAATTAAACAGTTTTAACCTTCACTCTTCGCTTAACACACTTTTGGCTTGTTGCTGGATCACCTTGAACATTTATCAATTAGCCCTTTCTGCCCTTTCAGGAAAATAAAGTCATAACCTCAATTGAAAGATTACGTTTAGTTTATTCTTATTCGTTTTCGCCCCCCTTTTTTTAGAAAGAAATAGGTACTTGCAAAGAGACAATGACGACGAAATCAAATTAATTTGATGGCAACAAACAGTTTCATTTTCTATTTTTCCTATAACTAGACTTTGTCATGATATGAGTTCCAGATTCTATTTCTCCCATAACTAGATGTTATCACGCTATAAAGTTCCAGATTCTATTTCTCCCTTAACTAGACTTGGTCCCGATATGAAGTTCCAGATTATATTTCTCCTATAACTAGATGTTATTACGACATTAAGTTCAATATGCTATTTTCCCATAACTAGATGTTAGTTCTATCCGATCTCAAGATTTATACGATTAGATAACACCACGAAAAAAACACAAATTGATGTCAATCATCATACATCCTCTTTGCATACGTTTGATGTTATGGGAGAAAAAAATCCAGTTCATGGTGATTGATTATGATATATGTCAGTTCCAGTTAGTGAATTTCAAGTAAAAAACTACCGGCTGAGGACTGTAGATCATATTTGTCAATCACACACTCAAATGGGTATACAACATTATCAGTCACCTGTGTATGGAAATTATCTCTATAGAAACAATAGTTGTAGTTTCAAATAAGTTTGAATATTAGCCAGTCTTAAATGCTGAAGGAACCACCCCAAATGAAAACCGTTGTATATTCAGTCTTTGGGGTATGAAAGGGTTAAATTGTTGTGCAGAAATTTGTGATAGTTTAAATATTGTATCGGTTCTTTGCATGCGACTTTTTAACCCTTTTCTTCAGTCTGTTTATTAGAAAATAGACGAGTACGATATTGTAATGTTGGTATCCCCATAATGATGATTCCAGACACATAATAACTTACAAGTATAAGCAGTATTATTTTATATAAGATACAATCATTGCTTAATCGATCTTTTAAATGATCTCTTGAAATTGTAAATCTGTTATGGTACCAAATTGACATGTAGAAATACAGTGTATGACATTGTTAAAATATAAGCAAGTTGTTTGCCGGAGAGAGATGTTCTTGTATCCTGGTATATAAAAGGTTATATATTTGTATGTACAGCGCAGTATTACTGACCAAGATGTCGGCTAAATGTGCATTTGTAAAAAACAATAAAACTATGTTTGCTTTTTATACAAAATCGAATCAAACTGATTCATTTTTGTATTGAACAACGTTTGGAATATTTAGTGTATATCTTGTGAAAACTTCTGAAATTGTTCATGATTTTTTTTGTTATTTTGTTAAAATGGACACTTTGCTTCCAATGAAGTCGACTTATATATATTTCAAAATAAGTCCATATTAACAAGTTTTGCTTCCCAAGCAGGGAAAATGAAACAAAGAATAAAAAAACTATCACTTAATTTGGGTTTAAATCAAATAAGAAAAAAAGCATTTTGATTTGTTGTAATCCGAATATACAGATTTCCAAATATACAAAAAAACAAGTCTTGTTATGCTAAAAAATTCAATTCACTTTATTTCGGAAAGCTGCATTGTATATACGATTATCAATGCTAGATTAGATATAATACTTTTTGTTAGCGTTGACATGTACATATTCCGAAAAAACTTTATAAACAAATGATTATATTTTTATATCGTTTCAGGTGTGGTGTAATGGACGAACTAGGAGGCAACTTCATGACAGATCAAATTATTCCCGAAGTCAGTGCAGTCACTTGGGATCAAACTAAAGCTAACACACAGAGACTTAGAGAATTGCTGAACAGTCTAGAAAACAAATTAGTCGTGTATATATATATATATTATATTACAATTTGGTATGATTATTTTAATTGCATACTGTTATTGAAATAATTTACTGAACGTTAAAACGCCCACCATTTGTCAATGAAAATGATGATGTTGATATTGTAGGCATCCAAAGGTAGATTGCTAGCCCTTTTCTCGCAATCAAAATGTTTCACAGACAAATAACTGAAGCACATACGTGCAATTTGTATGATCTGAGACATCATTTAACATGTATTTTGAAGGATCGTCACTGTGTTGACTGCCAGGTCATTGAAGGCAAAACATGGGGGGTGTAATTATTCACCTGTTTTATATCATGATAGGTTTGCACAAACAGCATACATGTCTGTTATTGAAAGACCATCCGCCAAATAAACTACATGATTAGTTGATAAAGGTTAATGGTTCTTTGAGTAAATACGGAAACACCATATACATGTAGACATACTTTGTAGGAAAAGGGTTCGAGAATGTACCTTTGAAATGCCTAATTATGTTGTATATAGAATTACATACTAGCCTGCTAGGATGACCCACCTCGCTTCTATTACATATTTTATGAATTAGTTTAGTTCATTGGATCTTTATGATGAAAAGAGAATAAGAAGTTATTATCTTCGATGAAAATGATTATAACATGTTATCATATTTATATATTTTACATTTTTATGATTTCTTTTGTTACTCAGGTCTTTGTCCCCTTTACAATTTTGATGGATTCAGTTTTTCAAAACATTCCATTTTAAATTCTATTTAAATCTGTGACACGGTGTTATATACGATAAACGTTTAGTAGTAATTGTCAAAGAAAGTGTCCGTGAGTAAAATGTTTCTACAAAAGTTTCCAAAATGAGAGACGTTTTCCTATTGGTTGTTGTGCGTGGAGTAACCATGGAAGCATTCAGTGTTGTCAAGATGACCATGACAGTAGGATGTTTTAGTTCATGTAATTGATCACCTTTCATTTTGACCAGCATGACGTCACACTTATGTCTGTTCTTCTGGACCATTAATACATTGATATTTGTATATATATATAATAAGTGACGTCATCGCTCCTGGGATGAAGGGTGATCAGTAAATGATGTGACATCACAACCGGGTTTCAATGTAACCTGAGTCCTAAGTGACGTCACAATCAGGTTCTATTTGACCTCTGTGACATCACGAAAAATGAATGTTGTATTTCACTTAAATGTGATGTGTCAGGTATATATTAATGGCTTTTCTCATTTTAATTTAACAAAAAGGGGACAAAGATTCTGATGATTGAGAAAGAAGATTATTTTTTGTACATAGTCAATACAATTTTGCATTCCGTAACGACTTTCTATAAGTACCATTATTTTGCATCAAGTTTTAAAATATATACACGTTTCACCCAAGAGGAGCCTTTCTGTATCAAATAATGAACATCTGCAGTATAAATAGTTTATATCAATAGATAGATTTCTTAGCTTTTCTTAGTAACATTTTGCTGACATATGCTCTCTGCACAGTTTCATATTTTTCAATCTCCTGAAATTCTTCACAATAAAACAATGGTATACTGACTGCCACAAAAACAGTGCTCTTGAATTCAAGTGATGCATACACGCAAATTGTAACGTTCTAGGACAGAAAAAAATCATACGTGTTAGTTAAGAAGGATAGAGAAACACAATACGACTTCGTTATATTGTAACCATTTGCCCAGCTGGAATCGGTGATATAAAGGGGTTTGGCGATTTATCGCGGGGCGTTATAATGAAATTATAAATAAAAACGGACAATATATCGAGGTTTACTGCACATTGTTGGTATGTCATTGTTCAAATAATGTTTGGGTTGGATATCAACATGTAAACAAACACTACAAATGAAGCGGAATTATACTTGAAATTTTATAAGGGGAAAAAAAAATTTGAGAAAATAATTAAATAAATAATTCATGATAATATAATGGACAAATCTTAACCTTGAACAGGAAAAAAGTAAATGTATGTACTTAATTTGAGTATTTTCACACTGGAAATATATCACGAAGGAAACTAGGATGAGGAAATAATATTTAAATTTTCTTAATGATATTCAATGGATAAACATGTTTTCTTACATTGTTTCTGTTGTACGTAAGAAGGGAATACCTCTAAAATGCCTCAGTTGCTTTCTATCACACTTGTCCACTGGACTCATTTCTTGACAATTACTTAACCCTTTCACCCCTATGTAACTTTAGTAAACTCTACTATGTATTGATCTGAATAAGTCCATTATGGTCTACAGTGGTGAAAGGGTTAAAGAATATTTAGCATTATATTCCAAGCCATGCCATATTTTATTTGCGTCATTCAAAGAATTTTCAGACTCTTCAATTTAGATCGAATTAAAGTTTTGTCCTATTTTTAAAACTGAAAAAGGAATCGTTCAAGTGTCATTTTCTTTATTGTCTGTCTTTGCTGACGTCCTTCATATATATTTTGTACTTTAATATCATCTTTTTTGAAATTCGTTTTAATGGTATTTATCTTTGATGACACAGTGAGAGCTTCTAAATATGGAATGACGTTTCGGAAAATCTGGTAACTGTTCATTTAGTGATCGTCAAAACATGAGTTTCACGAGACTAATGTGTTAGGAAGCAGTGGTTAATTGGTAAATTTGTACCGTTTCGTTTTCCGTACATAACTGTTATATAAACTATTATTATTTATTTAAGCTGTTCTATGTTATCGTTTGGCCGAGCACATGGTTGTTATGTTGGACACGTAAACAAATTTGTTACCTAACTTTTTATCAGGAATTCGTTATTTTACAGTTTTTCTTAAATTAATTGATTGATTAATTAATTTAATTAATTTAAAGTTAGAGTGGTGTGTATGAGAACACAATATCTGTATATATTTTATCTCGATACGTAGATAGGTATTTATTGCTTGATGTCAGAAAAAATGTTTTAATATGTTTTTATTATGAACACACATTTAATAACAATATTGTAGATATTATTATTATTAATAATCCCACTTTCAAATCAAGCATTTTTTCAAGGATAACTTTTTTTCATAAAATTGGATCAGTGTTATTGAAGATCTCGTAGGGTTTGTTGATATGTAAATCTGCATCATATGAATGACTAAAAGAAGAATGATTAATTTGTTATTGCCTTGTATAGCAGAGATGAATGGATTACGTATTGTCGTTTTGATTGGCTAACAAGAAAGTCTACTATGGTTATTCTTAGTTATCTTCTGACAGTGATCAACATTTTAAAGAAATGTACTGTAGATAAAAATCTAACGAACTATTACGAAAGTGGAATTGTGTTCGCAAGTACAGTTTTCATTGAAACATTTATATATATATTTATTTGAAAAAGTGCTTTTAAATTTCATTAAGTGAAGTAATATGCCCCAGATGTCAGGTACTTAAAACTGTTAGAAAGAACTGTAAACAGATAAAGGGATTGATTAAATGACTTTAGAAGATTTCAAATTTATAAAAGATATCTTCTGTTTCAAACCAATTCCCGTATCTTCCGTGATGATCTAAGTTGAATTGCGTCAGAGTGGACAAATATCAGTTATGAAAATCAACAACGTAATTATTGTTTATGATATTCCTGTATACTTGTTTTTCCTTTATTTATCAGTTGATTGTTCCCAAGGAATATATTTTTGTCACATGCGCACCTTGTGCTAATTAACAAAAAGTTCAGAAAACTATTTTTGCTTCATACTACAAACGGTGCCTTTGACAATCAGGAACGAAACTAGCATCCTTTTGATTGGGTAGATTTAACATTGTAAATTTGTCTACATGTTTTTTTTCTCTTTAAAATTATATAAATTTTGTCTCTGTGGTTGACGGTATTGTGCTAAGGTTTATTAACTATTTTCTGTAAACGTTTTCCCGATTTGTCGGTTATTTTAATGAAGACGAAAACATGTAATAGAAGCTCGTTATCAGCAGTCCAGAAAATAAGAACAAAAGAAACTCACGGTCCGGAAATATCGTTATTCCGGTGTAAAATTTCGGAAATTGATAAATCCGGATAAAAGATGTAATTTATATTATTTGTGGAGGTTATTGGTATGAAATTTACCAGAAAAAATGGTTTTGATGGTTTGGGAAACAATATGAACAAAATTGTATTTTTCCTTATTGACACGCAATTTTTTGCCGTAAAAATATGCAGTTCTATCTCTGGTTTTAAACACATTTTATAGTTCACATCCAAAATGATACTTATTTCCCTCTGATCTGAACATTGCTTCAACTCTGCTATCTTTGGGGGTCATCTCGGTGCTACTGATTAATGTAGTAATCTGTAATATTTTTACTAGCAAGATTTAATCGTTGTGTCAAGCTCAGTACGTTTATTTACATGGATACAATATATCTCCTAAATTTATTTCAATACTACAGGTGAATGAGTAGGGTTGTGTAATTTGTCTGATGTAATTCATTAAGGACGCGGAAAGTATATCTTCAATTTTTACAATTTTAAAATTATCACCGAGTCAATTTTTGCTTTAATCTGTCATTCGGCTATTGCTATTTGAAACTACCCAGTTTAGACAGTAACGAAATATGTCATGATTGCCATAATATTTAACTATTCTTTAATAAAAGATACATTTTAAATGTATATGGCAATAGCATACACAATTTAAATTTAAATGTTATGTGGTGTCATGCAACTTAATGTGGAATGAAATAAAGTTTATATTAATCTAAAGGTTCATGAAAGATTAAATTGATGCTATATCACATTTTGGAAGATAATCGAATTATACAATTTCTTTTTTTTATTCATTGTTCGGCGTGAAATGTTAGTCTAGATCTCTTTGTTATTAAAATGAGAATTTTTATAACCAGAGCAAGTACCTTTTGTATAAGTTTTAATCTAGATCGTTCAGATAAAATATGAGAAGTGACGCTTAATTTTGTAGTTTATTTTAATCTCGCCGTATTGTTTTAAAACGAATTGTACCCTATCACATTGGAATTATAATTTCGATTTATATCACTGAAGTAAAATTGTATTACATCAACCTGATGTAGCATTGTACATCCTGGTATAGTTTGTTGAACGACGTTTTCTTGTTGTTAAGTTCTAAACAAATTTCAGCTGTTCCCTTACCAATATCTGACGTAATGCATGCCATAACGTCTGTCTGACGTCATAACTAACGTAATTCTACCATTCGTTATATCTTAAATCATATTTTTCTTTTTCTTTTTTAAACACAAAATAAGCCCTGCTTTTGCATTTAGAAAAAAATGGCGTTTTTCTCTTATTCCCGCGTGTAGTTCATTTTGGAGACAATCAACTTTTACTAAACGATTATTTCCAACTGATGTTGTAGTGACAGTGATGGTAATGTACTGTTTGTATGGATACAGGTAGGGGTAAAGCTAGATGCAGTTTTGTTTAGAAATCACTGTAGATATTCTTGTTATTCTGAAATCCGCAAACGTTTTAATTGTTTTATTTATTGAAAACGAAAGGCATTTCTCATTGTTTTTAATTTATTAAATTTGTTGTACGAAATGGTTATGTGCAATATGTATCCCGAATTTGTTAAATCTTCTAGTCAATATTTATTTTAACAACAAATTGGTGCAATATGTTTTGTAACCCTTTATTGCAGCGGAGGACGAACAATCTCAACGTTACACGTTTTCATGGCCTAGATTTGGTCTATCTACAAGCCCGCTTTGTTTGTAGGTCATATCATTGGCTATTTTTTTATGGTATAAGATCTGTCTTTTACCACATGTTAGATTGGACAACTTTAAACATTGTTGATTAAAGTATGTCAGTTACTTAATATCGCATGTGAAATGTCAATTACTGATCATGTATTGAATGTCAATTGATTATGGCGCATAATTACATTATTCCTGTGCCATGTGATGAGTACATACTCGTAATTGATCTTTATTTCAACGGTAGATTAGATAACGTTAGATTAGTTAATTCCTGTATATTCGTAGACTAGTATATTCACTATAGAAGAACAAACTCGCTTATATAATTCACAAGCTCAATTATATATATCATGGAAGAAATTAAATATCCCCATCTCGCTCATTGCGTTTATGTGGATCCTGTTGAGAATATACCATTTGTAAATACTTTTATCATCTCTTGCCGCCTAAATAGAACAATGCTATTGTTATGAATCGAGATTAAGCTATTCTGAAATCAATATAGCTCTTGTTTTCTATAGTTCCGGAAGTTGAACTTGTATACCTTGAGACATTATCATGATGATATGATCGTACCTTGAAACTGAATGTGAGTTATCCAATGTTTTTACTGTTAAACAATTTGATAGTTACTCACATTTCATGTAAATAATGGCAATGTGCGCAAAACGCTGACATGACAATTTGATTTTTAAATTTGAAATTTTCTATGATACTTTCACGAAAACAGATTTCACTTGACTATTGTAGTGATGTTTGAATACGTTGTGTATTGTCAAATTTTCGTATTTTACATACCGATCTAATTTTATATGCTAACATTGACACCTTATACAATCAATATATTTGAATGCAAGCGTTTTTTGCAAACTTGTCATTTTGAAAAAGGCAGACATTTTAAATGATATGATTCATTTATTTTCTACATTCAATAGGATCCAACGGCTGGATAAATGTTTTCTGAAGATTGGTGGTCACGTGATATGTAAATAGCGATGGTTAATAAATATTCATGATGTGAATTGATATTCATTAATGTCTGGTCGGCCCTGTATTTTTTCTCTTCAGAAAATGTATACATATTTAGATTTGGTGGTGAACTTTTTTGATAAAATAAATAAAGACAGACTCTATATATTTTTATATAAGACAATATATTTTAAAGATAATTTCGGTGTTTCTACTAGATGTGAATTGTAGATCTTCAGTACAAAAACATCAACAAGTTATGTTGATATATTTTTCGTTTTTTTTTTTAAATTTCTCTTGTGAATTTCGACCATGGAGTAATAGATTTTAAATTGAATTTTGAATCAAAGGGAAATAACTCCAGATTGAATATCACAAGGGAGATAACTCGATAGTTACGGTTGTGGTCTGTATCAGTATTGTGTCAAGTGTTGTCTACAACGTATGTAGAATCGTAACATCTGTCTTTTTTATCACTATCGTTGCGAGAAATTAAGTCTAATTTTTATTTATTTAAAATCGCCAAAACTTACATATTTTATTCTAAATTGTTTCAAATTAAATGATGGGGACCTACAAATATATAAACATAAAACAAATTCACCAGCAAAAAGATGCTGTTGAAAACGAATATCATACCTATTATTAAAATGAATGATTTAAATAAAATAAATTGCATACAAATATGTTAACTGAATATTAGCGTGGCTACCTATTCATACATGATTTTAACTACAGAATATCTCTGGTGGACAGAGTACTTGCACTTTTCACAGGTGGTACTAGTATTGTAAAATTTAGCTGTTGTTGCTAAAAGTGTAGTTGTTTCTACTTTCAATCAGTAACTGTTATATATACGTATAAAACAGTAGTAGTGTGGTGTATTTTCAATCTAATTTTTAAATAAAGACTTCGGCTTCCATTTTTAATATAGGAAATAGCAAAGGTAAAACTTCTGAAACATCTTTGTGGTTTTCTAGACGTCATGATCACACACGGAGATGACACTCTTCCATGTACCCATGGTAACCGCCATTGCTTGGTTTGAGCCATACCAAGTTGAGTTGACTTTGTCATTCAGACTCTTGTAATGCCGTCATTTGATTGCATTTTAATGGGTATATGCAAGTGCTCATATCTCTTATGTGACTGACGTATTGACATTCGAATCCAGGTTTTCGAAAACATTAATCCAGCCGTTTCTCATTTGTAATTTGTACCTCATGTTTTCATTATTTTGTCGGGGCCAGCTGTCGATACAGCACAATGGTGTTAGTGTAACTGGCCAAGTTTATAGGATGTATTTTTCATTATTAGTCTCTTAAGAGAGACGTTTAAATTATTTTTTTGCACTCATGTAGTTGATTCAACTATCATCATTACGCCTGTACAAATATCATTACAATAAAAAATAGATAAAGGAATTCATTTGTTGGTGTTTTCATTCTCGGTTTAAATCGTAATGCTGTTGACATCGTATTGAAATAACACTTGGTTAGAATTATATCACAATGACAGTACTTGACCTTATCGTTTTCGGTGATTTTACCTGGACAACATATATTGACAGTGGTTTGCGTTGTATTGTTAACATGGACAATGAAAATTATATTACAATGACTTTGTTTGACATTGTCTTGTTCAGTGACTTTACCTCGACATTATATTGACAAAAACTATACCACATTGATATTACTTGACATGCTATTTTTTAGGTGACTTTACCTTAACATATTGACATTGATTTACAATACATTGTATTGTTTACATAAATAGTTATAATTATATCACAATGACTTTATTTTACATTGTCTTGTTCAGTGACTTTACTTCGACATTATATTGACAATGTTTGCTTTGTATAGATAACATGAATAGCTAAAATTATACGTCACTGATATTACTGGACATGATATTTTTTAGGTGACTTTACCTTAACATATTGACATTGATTTGCATTGTATTGTTAACATAAATAGTTAGAATTATATCACAATGACATTATTTGACATTATCTATTTCAGTGACTTTACCTCGACAACATATTTACATTGATTTGCATTGTTTTGATAACATGGATAAGTAAATCTATATCACAATGATATTATTTGAGATCATGTAATTCAATCACTTTACGTTTTTTTTCGGTTTTTTTTTCAGAATATTTTATTGTACTGCTCTTATGTACAAAATGAATTGGTCAACAGGCATAGCCTATATAAGCCCGTTCTTAACAAAACATAACAGTATATACATCAGATATACTTTTACAGATGTTTCTTTAACAATTAAAATAAGAGATCACTTTACGTTGACAGCATATTGATAACAATATACATAATAAATGACATTATATCGACAAGGTTGGAAACCAATATATGGTCATAATGTGGGAGTAAAACAGAGAAGCCAGATGAAGCCGAAGTGGTTTGGAAGGTAACAAAATTACCTACTAAATACATGTATTTACGACCGAGGTGTCGAAGCCAAGCCGTCTTTGTAAACAAAATGAACAGCGTAACCCGACTGCCCACATGTCATTAACATATTAAAATGCATTGATGGTGTACTCTCCCTTGATACAATACCTTGAGTTGACATTGTCTACATATTGCATTTATAACTGACAACTAAAGCCACATTGAAAACAAATTAATTAAAATTATGTATTGTATTTACATTGACCTAACTGTATTGGCTGCCATCATTGGTACTCAAGGCGCGCGCGCTCGCTTTATATCAAATGCATTATTTTGTAGTAAACAAATGAGGTGTTAACATATAAAGCGTGTACTGAGCCCTATCTTATTTTGAAATGTACCTAAAATAGTTTGGGTTCGTATACAAATTCTAATTAGAATTGTTTAGAAACTGTTTTGTTAAAAATCGTAAAACAAGTCTACCTTCAGTCTGAACCGTACGGATCTAATGTAGTGA